>JAMKCH010018299.1:0-22907 GCA_023653785.1 Ophioderma brevispina
CATTCCCCTTTCCCGAGCGATACACTCCTGCAACCCTATATGAACATGGAGTCAAACTGAATAAATCACCTATCCCTGCTCTAAAGATTGCGCCCAAAATGTAACTTTGATATACATTTTACCCACCTTTGTGTGTCAAATTGCTCTAATATAACTCTAACAAGGCTTGCATCTCTATCCTATCTTCCAAGATGAAGGGAAGAGAGTAAAGTGATAAAGAGCTAAAGAAGAGTTCACATCGCAGGTGGGAAATTGACCAGGGGCACGCCACGAGGGTGTCGCTGGCGCTATATGGTTCGTGTGATGTCGTCATCGCATGATTTGGGACGTAGTGGCATTTTCTAGCCTCAGCGGTGTGGTATATTGTGGTCATTAGGGTCAATCTGGCACGAATATCTATAGGTATATTCATCTCAGTTTAAAAATATTTTACCTGACCCCCTACTGTAAAAAAAATAAACAGTATCCCCCTCATAAAATGACTGGTGCCTAATTTCACCAGTGGTAATGCCTCTTTATGAGCAATCTGTTTTGACAGATTGGTATATATAGTACTTCAATGCTTGTCTATTTTGTTTTGGGCTACTCTAGGTATAGTATGATGCACAGGATGTAACGTGTCCTATTTCTTCTCAGATCACATCTTCACACTTTATTACATTGTAGCTAAGCGATCTAGACTGCATGCGATCAACAAGTAGATTTCAGGATGTCGTGAAATACATCAAAATATTACATATTACCGTTACTATACAAATATTTTATGAGTATACTGTGCTGAATATGAGCTGTGGGTGGGGGTTGCCATACAAAGATATTTGTGAGTATAAATAATGTGCTGAATATAGCTGAGGGTGGGGGTTGGGTTTTGGTCAGGAAAACCGGAAGTATTGCGTTTGAACTCCGAAAGACGTATTCATAGAGGTCAACTGAAAAAAGCACAGAAATTGCTACTATCAGGAAGTGAATATGCAAGTTTTGTATTTCTGGATAACATGTTTTCTGATACACTGTATCAAAATGGTTTTGTGGCAAATAAATACATGGGGACCTAATAAAGAAATGGAGAAAAGACTATTTTCACATTGGATATGAACTAACATTACATGCATACAACTCCCATACATTCATATTCCAATACTATCAGCAAAGTTTCCTTTGTATGTAAAGCTAATGTAAAGTGATTTAAAATGTTGGGAGTTGGTTGTCATTTTGATTCATGAGGCAAAATAAAATCTGGATCAAGTCAAATTTGGTGGATTTTATATTTTAATAAACTTTTAATTTTAAAATTTCCGCTTTTTTTAAAAAAACCAGGGTTTGGACTAGACGAGTTTTTGAAATTCTAGTTTATTTCTGCAGTTTTTTTTTTGTTTTGGAAAGTAACAGAGTAATATGGAATATGGCCTGAGATTGTTTCTTTTCTTTAAAATATACCTGTGATATTTTGTCAATGACATCATTGGTTTCATCAACGCTACCTTATTAAATTTTACTTGGTAATGATTGCCTAAAGTGATCAATCTTTTTAAAAAAAAAAAAATCATTATGAAATTCAATTTCATTGTTCCGCCAGTTTCAGCTAAGACTGGTATTATGCAGTGCATATTGATGCATTTCGGGGCCTGTATATTACCACAATTTGTTTCATTCAAACATACCTGTCAATGGTGCCTATGTTCTTTGCATTCAGTCAGTTTGATTTTTCTCACTGGTGACGGAAGCCTTATACGTTCTATTTAAAGGGGGCTGACCTGATATAAAGGTGCACGAGAGATTTGAGGCCACCTAATAATTGGGTACAATAGTAATCATATAGATTAGACACTCTATGATTTCTTACCTTGTATTATGCGACAAAAATGTCTTTACAAGAGGAAAAAGGATTTTGATTTGCTTATAAATCAATGTAAAACAAGGCTGAATTTCGTTATTTGCTCCTATACTGAAATTAGAAATTTCACAAAATTTTTGGTACCAAAGAAATATGTCTCAGCTAAATCCTTCAATGGCGTTATTTTTGAAGGAGAGCTTTACATCAGAGCCAAAATCAGTATTTCGATTTTTAGGGGCACCTGATATGTGAACTCTCGTTGCACCTTTAAGGATTATAAAGTTGTTGCATAATAGAATGGCATTCACTCCAAAAAAACCCCATTGTAAAGTTTGTGCGATATTTCAATCTGTTTTGATGTGAGAGCTGACAGCATGGTTTTGGTCACAATTATATAACTAGATTTTTAAGAACATTATAAAAAAAGAAAAATTAAAAATGTGAAAATTCTGATTTGAAAGCTTTTAATCAAAAATATTCCTCATAAAAATTTGATTTAAGAAAACATTTTTAAAAAAAAAACTGTGAAATTTCTAATTTCCTATAGGCGCAAATAGGAAAATTCAGCCTATGTTTTTATGGAATATAAGAATATACAAATCGCCCTTTGTTTCATTTAAGTTATTTCTGAAGCCCAAATAAAGGTAGGGATCTATTGAGTGTCTCAGGGGGGAAGGACGCCCGATGTTCGATACTAGAGTTGGGATTGGGAGGTAGCAGGTCCCGGGAGCTCTATGGAAAAATCCTAAATCGGCATTAATGTGCATGAGTAAAAATTTTTTTTTCCTCAAAGCCGCTGATGAATTCATTCCATTTTTTACCATACGGCAAGATTGACATCAGGTTAAAGCAAATTTTGTGCTGCGAACATTTAGCTCGCTAGAAAGAAATGTGGAGAAAAATGCATTTGAAAATTAAATTTAGACGCCTTTTTCAAAATCCCTAGACTGCTGAGAACGTTATTCTATTCAAATTTAGGCTCATTCTCATGTATATGGGGTCTTGCCACACCTATTGACTCCAAGAGTCCGAGCCCGAAGTATACAAATGAAACACGAGAATACTGCACTCATGCAACACAGCGTATACCCGACGTATTGACAGATCGGGCTCATATCGCACCAATTTTTGCTGAAATTCATTTCCAAGACTGATTTGTCATGTTGATCGATTTTTTCAGAAATTAAATATAAGATTCGTTTATGGGTGTGGCCTTTGCAGTAACTGTTTTGAAAAGTATGACAGAAAATGACCGTATCATGAGCCTTAACACCAGGAATCTATATACAGGTTTACTGGGCATTTAGATCCAGAGTGCTAATTTCTGAGGGAGGCCAAAATAAAATCCGACCTTCACCCCCCCCCCCCCACACCCCCCCACCACCCACCCCCCCACACCCCGGAGTGTCGAATCAATGAAATCACGCCTATCACAGAAATATAGATGACTGAAATCTCTCGTTGCACCTTAATATTGGTGACCAAAGTGAAGCACATTCTCATACAATCTCAACCAAACATCATTTAGCCTTCACAGGATAAATGAGAAAAAATAGTAGCTTTATTCAGATCAAATGTGATCACTCCGATAAAATTGGGTTCCCTTGAGGGACGAGGCTTCGCTCTCCCCAATTATCCCCCTCCCGCCTTACTATTATGTTGCGCGATTAGCGATCGACCATGGACCTTTAAACAAAGATTGCACAATTAGGCTGACACTTTCCTTGAAATTACCTTGATTATAAATAATTTGTTTTAGAATTAGAATAAAGGTAGGTTTATACCTAGTTTGAACTCACTATCACTGTCAATCCCAAATTATTTTGTAATCGGCCTCATCTTTCTCTGCTTAAATAATGGTATCAAATCACTAGTTAAATATGTCCATAAGAGAGAGAGAGAGATTACTGATTAAAAAACTCATGCCAATTTTTTCTCACGTAATAACTATAAAAACATGAGTTATTTTCAGGTGTAAAGTGAAGAACTACAAAGTGTTCAATTTAAAGTATGAAGTACTCTTTACTTAACTGCATGGAATGGCCTTGATCAATTAACTGAAAGTTTGTATATACCCTTTTCTTCAACAGTGCCTCTTTATGTGTATATAAGTATATTTAAAAGGAGGAAAATAAAACAGGTATGGTCCATTGAGAACTTGAAAACAGTAGACAGCCTCATTATGCACAATCTTCAAGAATTCGGCAAGCATATTGGGTGGGTTCCGGTGTTGTATCAGGTCAAGTGCTTTGAATTAAATCATCATAAACATTTTATTTATTTAGTTCTAAACCCTTCCCATCCTGGTATATTCTGTATAGGTTATCCATACATAAGTCAGTAGTTTTGAGATGGGCTTCCGTCTTGGCCCTTTCAAGGGGCGGCGCCAGGGTAAATCATAGTAGATCAAATTCTGTACAAGTTATAACACATAAAATCGGTGTTGTTTTTGAGATTTCCTACCTGAATTACCTGCGGTTATTTGTGTTCCATCTTAAAGATAAATTTGTGATCTGAGAGACCGCATTTTCACTAGATATCCCTGAAAAGTTTTATTCTAAAATTTTAAGAGAGAGCCAGATTCTGGCAGGCATTTTGATGTTATGCACAAATGTTGTATCACATATGCATAGGCCTCGGTGTTGTAATTTCTGGCCTGTCCCCGTTTAGAGAAAAGACAAAATTACAAATTTCTGTGGCTTCAAGAGTAGATTAATTTGCACGTGTAAAGGATTATAGGCACACATACTACACTTAGTCTAACAGTTTCAGATGATATTAATATCCACTTTTTTTAGGTAAGTCAAGGTGGATGAGGCTTATGGACACACAATGCCCCTATTAAAAGATTCAAACTAGACGGACTTGTGTTGACTCATTTGAAATAAGAGCAATCAAATGCATATTTTGATTTTTTTTTTTTTATTTTGAAAAAATAAATGAATTGTTAAACTCTGGGACAACTAGGGATTTTACGTGCTTGCCATAAGGTCTTTCTTCTCTGTGCAAACCAAAGCAAAATTTTTTACACATATCGCGCTGAGTAAAACGTTAAGGGAAACATTCAATTTGATCATGTGATTACTTTAACCCTGCCAAACACAGTGCATCCTTGTTGAGGTTCTGCAGGAAGCAGGCATTCCTTAGAACCAGCAGCTTAGACGGATTTTAAGTGTAACCTTGGATCTAAGCTGATTAATTTTGTGACTGAAAGCAGCTCTAGAGCCCCTGGGTGAATGGTAGGAAGTAGTTTAACTATAAAAGCTAGAGTGGGGTCAGAAGGGGCCTCCCCATCTCTTTAGTACCAGGTAGTGCTAGTTTATTAAAGCTTAATCTAAAACATTTTGTTGAAAGAAAAATGTAAGATTTTAAATGTAGCAGAGTCTGGACTGATTGATTTAAGTAAACGCCCTGTGGTGTAAGGGTTTTGTATAGTAGAGAGGTAACCTAAGTGTGTGTGTGTGTGTATTCAGAAAATGAGCGAGTTAGAAAATGGCTTCTCATTTAATAAAGATACAGAAAGGGATGACTTAAAAACTTGGAGTGTGTGTTGCAAAGATGAGAAAAGACATGAGTCAAATTTGCTAACATTCCCCCCGTCATTTGACTGGGTGTTCTGTTCACAGAGAAAAGCATTAAACACTCGGTCTACTGGTATTTCATTGCACAACCTCTATCATTGGTCAGCAATCCTTACCAGTTGAAACCTCCTTCAGCCCTCCCAACAGTCCTCACGGCACTCCAACTTAAGAGCCTTTTCAACTCCGTCTGCAACTAAAGAGTGTTATAAGAACTTTCTCCTATCTCACACTATAAGAGATAGAAATCTTTTACCAGACAATATAGTAACCTTATCAGACTCAACTTTATTCAAGCAAGCCTTCAAATATCTTCAAGCAAGTACTTAAATCTCAACCATGCAAACAGGCAAGCAAGCAAGCAACTAACCAACAAGACTAAAGCACGCACCAACCCGACCACTTGACTAATTTTAGGATTGTTAGCATAGCAGTATTCAAGACAAGACAATACAATGGGAGATGAGTAGCCAAAATAAGCAATTTCAAAGTTGGTGGAGGAAGGGGGTGGAGCCACCTACATGGAATTTGAATTCATGAAATAACAAAAGTACTATTTGCAAATGCAGGCCAAGGGCAAGCTCACAAAGTCCCATGAACAGGAACAGAAGTGCAGACAGAGTGATGTAATGTTATATACTTATAGTCTGTCTTGCTGAATGGGAACTGCATAAGCACTAGCCGAGGGAGGCCTTTGCCTTGCAATGTGCTCGCAATACCTGAGATTATGATTCCCACTTCACAATCTTAGAAGAAAGTAAAGAGGTGTTCAAAGAAACAGGAAGGACAATGTTATTGATTGTTACGTTTCCCTCCGAGGAGGCCTCATCAATCGCGGTCGCTTGACTAAGTGAATTCGACTACTAATGGAGCGTGTACGGGGCACATGAACCCCTGGCCCCTTTTGTTGGATGCATACTGCTTTCATGCACAGAAAATTACATTCCAGCACTCGGTGTGTAATTTCCTGTTGGTTAGACTTCATCGGAGCTTGGAGAACAAATACAGGAGATGGCTTTCAGAGAGAAAATGAGGTTATTGATAAGTGTAAAGTCCTCAAAATCAATAAAACCAAATGGAGCTCTTTGGAAAAATCAGTCTATGATCTTTGGTGATTTTTTGGGGTAATTAATACCAATCATGTTCAGTTGACTATTAAAGGGGGATGACCCAATTTAAGTCCATAAATTTTCATCTTGATAGAATGACCTTCACCCCAAAACCCCATCTGTAAAGCTTCACGTCGATATTTCAACCCGTTTTTAAGTGAGAGCTAAAAATGTGATTTTTCCTCATAGATTACTGTGTAAGATTAATATTGGTCGACCAAACTGGAACATATTTTCGCTCATAACATCCAAACCACACATCCTTTAGCCCTAAGATTTCACAGGGTAAATGAGAAAAATAGTAGCTTCCTTCTGATACCAACATTTTGACCACTTCCGGTAAAATCTGGGTCCCTGGGGACGAGGCTATTAGTGATCAGGCCAATCCTTTAAAGACACTATCAGTGATTTATCCAAAAGAGTCAAAATATTTGAAATTGGCAGGAATAGCTTGGAAGTGAAGGAAAAGCCTGTAGAATTCTCATACGTTACTTTTTCCAACTGAAGAATTGACAGAAAAGGGAAAAAACGTCAGTGTTCAAATATATGAATCTCCATTCACTTGCGTGTTGTAGTAAGTGTCCGTTTGGAAACTAATTACTAAAATATCCGATTTTGTCCTTATTAGGTTGCTTCTGGTCCTATCATTCGTAGGGGATGTTAGGACACCTATATTTGTTACAGACATATACAAATCTGATTTTTTATGATTTTTTTCGATTTTCTGATTAAGCAAATCACTGATAGTGCCTTTAAGCAAGTATACTGTAGGGTTAAAGCTGGTGAAGGATAAAAATTGGCATGTGAAAGAGTTCTGGTGAAAGTGATTGATCCCATAAAGGATACAAATCAATTCTGAGCACGAAGCTATACTAGATGCATTTGTTTGTGTTGCATCGCAATTTCCTGTTAGATCCCAAAGAGTTTGTCTCAGCTGCTTTTGCTCAGAACCACTTTTTTCTTTTCTTTCTTTTTTAGTCAAAAAAGACTGCACAAAGTAGGATTTCTTTATTATTACATTTTGACCAAATTACCACGTGGCTATTTTTTTTAGTGAAAAAAAATTTAAAAACAAAAGAAAAAAAAAAACCACTATGATACAATTGAATTTATTTTGAAAACCTTTTGCACCGGAAAGCAGAGAAGCAAGAGAACAAACAACAAGTTTTTTGCTTTATGCTGAATAATTAGTCTGAATTTCACTGTTAAAATATTTCTGTAAATTTCGGAACCTCTGCAGCAAAATTTCCATGACGTTTTCAGTAGCTTACAGAGTTTTCCGTAAAAAAGGAGAAGCTTTTGTCATTATTGCAGAACTTTTACAGCATTTGGTACAGGAAAACATGGCATATTTAATAGGAATTAATAAAGTTCTGGAAAATTTTGCTCGTAAAAATTAAACAAGTTCAATTTTTTATCCCCTGGCTTGATATTGCGAGGGTGCGCGTGTCCGTATGTGTATGTATGTATGTGTATGTGTGTGTAGTAGGGTGTTCCAGTTTGGTTAGGTTTTTCGTTTTTTCGGGCGTCTCCTTCGAAAAGTTTAAGTACGATTTAAACCAGACTGGGGGTGAAGGTGCAATAGTAGTTCCTTCATATGTGGATGGAGGGTCAAAGGTCATGGACCAAGGTCAAAAGTCATCGAGAGGTCAGTTCCAGTTCCAGTGTGGGTAGTTTTGGTTTGAGGTTTTCGTTTTTTGTGTCTCCTTCAAAAGTTTAAGTCCAGATTTAAACAGACTTGGGGTGAAGGTGCAATAGGGTTTCCTTCCATATGTGGATGATGTCAAAGGTCATGACTAAGTGTCAAAGGTCAAATGAGGTCATGTTCCAGTTGGTTAGTTTTTTTGTTTTTTTCTGGTTCGTCTCTTGAAAAGTTGAAGTTCCGATTACAACATAACTTGGGTCGAAGGTGCACTACGGGTTCCTTCATAGGTTGTTGAGGGCAAAGGTCAATACCAAGGTCAAAGGTTTCAACTGTGCCAACTAACACCTTGTGTTACTGCCAACTTGCAAGGGGGATGACGCAAGTTACTTGCTGTATTTTTTAATAAAATCTTAAAAAAAAAAAAAAAAAAAAAAAGTCCAAAATTCAAATTTAGGAAGAACATATCAAATTGAAAGAGGTTTCAAAGAGGTTTTCTTATACAATTTTTGTTTTTTTAGTGAATTTTTAAGAAAACAATTTTCCGTAAATTTATGTCCGTAATTCACAGAAATTTTACAGGTGGCCTATCGAAGATTTTTCCAAACCAATGCATAAAGGTGACCACAGTGCAAAAATTACCATATACTCCGTTTTCTCTCTGCATGGATGTAACAAATACGGTTCACCCTCCCACAGCGGGTAGGACGGATCTTAATTGTTAAATGATGCAGTGTGTAACACAGGATGCATATGTGCCCCAAACACTGTAAAAGGTTGTGGCATTTCATTAGTTTCATGTGTAAAGTAACATTAGCTTATTTTAATTAAAACTATAGAGTAGAGCGGAGGAAATTTTATGCAATGTTGCACGCTCCCGCAAAAAGTACTGTTGACCCATACATTTTATGGCAGCCGTAAAACTCTGATTATACTAACTATTCAAAACTGTACCAATCATGAAAAAAAATAATTCTAAAATATTGTATTATATGTACTTGTAGTAACTACACACGGTCAGCTGTTTGGGCCATATCCTGTTGTAGACTTATAAATTGGCGTTAAATTAGTTATAAAGGCTCTACTAATCTAAAGGATTCACAATGAATTTGGGAACTGACAATAGACGACCAATTTTGTTTTATTAATCCATTTAAAGGGACATGGTCCGATCACTATAATAGATCATGCTGATGGGAAGGCGGGAAAAGTTTGGACCTGTCGAATGCACGGAATAGCTTGCGATAGGGCCGTGACTTTGTGCCAGCCATTAATGTCCAATTACAAATGATTTTGGTAGGGTGAAAAAGAATGGACCAATTATACAACTGTACAAACATCAAGACAAAAACAGGGACAGGCCTCGATATCACCTGTTCAAAATCTTGGTATGGACCAGTCGACACCATTCAACGATTCAATTCCACCTGCCGCCCACACAGCTTACACTAAATGGTAGCATGTTTTAGACCGCGGTACCGCAGCCGGTGGTCCGGCAATTACCACCTCTATTGTTCCTATTGTATCAACAGGTCAGTATAGACGGTTGGTCAGGCAATTAACGAGGATACGCACCGCCGAAAAACGAAAGTGAATGAAAGATAACGCTTGCATGCCAATGTTTTTTTAATATTCAGAAGTTAAATTTTCCTTTTTTAAATCAAAACAAAGTCTGAAGTAAAATTAAAAATGTTACAAACATTTTAAAAGAATATCTTGTGTAAAGTAAAACTTGTTAAAATCAAGGGACTCTCCTTTTTTTTAAGTTAAAATTCATTTAAAAAGACAAAAAACCAAAAGTTAGGCTACAAGCCTAAAAAAAACACATTTTAAAGGAATATTCTTGTTTTTAAATACGTGCTACTTGCTTGGTTTTTTTTGAAATTAAAATAAGAAAACAGATAAAAAAAAAAAGAGAAAGATGAAGAGAATTAAAAGCAAAAAAACATTTAAAAAGAATATCTTGTTTTAAGAAAAACAACCCACAATGTGGACACAAGTTTTTTTTTTAATGTTTAAATATTATTTTCCTTCTATCAAAGTGTGACTTTCATTAGACTAGAACTTAAAATACTAAAATACAGGACACTATCGTGGACACGGCATTGGCCAAAAGATAAAGGAAGTTGATTGACAGCGGCGCAAAACACTCATGTAGTTAATCTGGGATTAAGCCATTGATAACAAATTTTCGGGACCAACTGGCTTCGGGAACCACGGTGTAACGCAGTAGGCATTGCGTTTGTAGTTTTGTCTCGAGTTTTGCTGGCCACCATAATACTCTTTGGTCATAGAAAACAGGAAATATTAGTCAGACAGTAGGTACGCTTTGTGCCTGCAAAGGTCATGATTTCTTATCGCGTAATTCCCAAGCTAGCTGTCAGTGCCGCATCACTTGCGAAGTTTTCCGAACTGGAAAGCTTAAATTCAAACCATTTTAAGTTGACAAATATGAGATGATGCTAAATGAGCTAAAGAAATAAAATTCTGTAGGCTTTTCTTACCTTCAATCATAAAATTTTAAATAATATGTGATACACAGTGGTTGAAAATTGTATATAATTTAAGATGTCGCGTTTAGTGTCCCCAAACAAACGGTGGACCTGTCCGTTTTCTGACAGATTCTGGCAAAACTGACATTGGCAAAACTGGTGATATAAGATAGTGGCTTACTATGTGCCAAAAATAAGTGGTTGTCCAATGCTTTCTTCATGGTACCAAATTGATTCGTAAAACATACCAAATATATTATTCCTTTGGCCCGTTACGGATCAGTTTTATTGTATTCAAGATACCAAAGGTCAAATCGGATGTGTTCATTCAACCGCTGATGGAAGAGCTGGAGAAATACAAGCACGATTGGTTCCATGTCCTGGCTGTATAACAATGGTAATATTGATTGGTACCGTAGCTTCCACACAGAGACAATTGGGCCTCTAAACATATTGAATTATACTTTTGTGTTATTTTTGTGGACTTGACGTTTCGTAGGTTCTTGAATTTTAATTTGAAGAATTATGGAAGAAAATGCTTGTAACCTTTGAAAACTGAGAAAGTAGAGCTGTCCATTTCCAATAATATGATTGCGGACCGGCAGGTTTTTAGCTTGGAACTTTGCATCTAAAATCTGATTATGTGATTTGTTGGAAAAAAACAATTTAAATTTAATATAACCATCACCGACTTTAGCATACTAGTTTATGTGAAGATCTACATGATTACTCCAATGTCAAACAATTTCAAAGATGCTAACAACCGCAAATCTCCAACAAAAATGTACCTGACCAAATCTATTTTACACTTTTTCATAGCGGTCATCGAAGTCATTTGAGTTGCCTATGTAAAAGGAAATAAGCAGTATTTGTGTGAATCTGTGCTTTGACTGTATTGCTTGACTTGGACTATGTAGTGATTCAAAATAAACTCTGTCCCTGCCCCTCCATAAATCTTAATCCACTGACAGAAGAAAGGTTAGCCTACTATCAACGGCGAAATCTACTATCAGGCCCTCGTCCCCAGAAACCCCAGATTTTACCGTAAGTAAAATGTTTCGTTTTAAAACTGGGCTCCATTGCAAAAAAGCAATTGGGTAGGATCCCAGATCTTTTCATGTTATAAAAATGGTAAATGGACTAAAATGTTGTCAGCTGAAGGTTTGAGGCAGTTGCTTGATACTCTGTTGATGGAATTCATGGTGTGGAAACAACATTTTTCGTGACCTATGCGGGCATGCCGGCTATATACAGGATTTATATTGGAGGGGTGCGGGACTTTGAAAAAGTGGACCGTTTGAAAAAGTGGATCTATTGGGAAAGGTGGACCTCAAACCCCCTAATCTGGTTCATTTTTTTTACTTTAAACATTTCACCAAAAAAGTGGACTTTCCTTGTCAATATTTCTCTAAAATTTGGACCTTTTTCCTCAAAACATTCATCAAAAAGTGTACCTTTTTCCCATGTGTACCCCGGACAGTTATCGGAGTGATGATACCATACGGAATGATTTTGTAATGATTTTCTCTTTTAAAAGTAGTTTAAAGGGATTAGCGGCGATAATGCGAGAGAATAGAAAAAAATGGGGAAATGCATTTTTTAACTTATAAGTTCGGAATAAGTGTGTACTAATTTCATATAAAAGCTTTATTGTAGTAACAAACCACCAAATAGTGGAAACAAATGAAATAATGAGGAAATTTTTTATCAGTCCGTCTCCCGCAATAGACATACAGTGGACGATGTCTCAAAATCTAACAAACCACTGATTGCAGGTTCACCAGTAAGGTTCAAAACTGTGTATTACCGGGAAAAGGCTTTTGTGATCTCAAGTCGGAATTTTTACGCACTTATAGAAATTACAGAATCAGATTAAAAAGTAATGCCTTGTCTTTAATACACAGATTTCAGTCAACATGCAAAGTAACAAAATATAAAAATTAGGAATTTTGTGATTTTCGATTGTACAGATTAGCAATCGATGTGCTAATCCCTTTAATAAATGGAACTTTCAATTTAATTTTGGTGCATCATATTTTTGTGTCGGCTATTTAGCAGGAAGACACATAGGATAGCTTTTTCCCCCTGTGAGCTGGGGGCTGTGGCCATAAACACAAAGGTTAAACAATTACTCATTTCTTACATACCGGTCCCATTGATGGTTGATTAAACTTCACACTTGGTAGAAGAAACCACTGGCCCAAGGCTCAATGTGGGGTAAACACCAAAGTGACCTTTGCCCCTCTGTGAACTCTGACCCCATTTGTGAAAATTATATAAAACCACATTCTTTGGCACATAAGATGATACGGCCACCAAGTTGCTAAAAAGAACCACTGGCCAAGACTTCATGTGGGAATATACACGATTGACCTTTGATGAACCCTTATGTACCTTTAACCCGATTCATCACTCAAACAAAGGTTAACAATCGATCATTTCTCACATATGTATTTCACCGATTAAAGGTGCAAGGGGAGATTTCACATAACAGGTGTCACTTAAAAAAATTGGCCACAAGGGCTTTGACGGGGAAAAAAAAGCTGAAAATCATGCTTAAATCAGCCTTGTTTTTGCTTCTACAGGAAATTTTTGCTTCCAACCACCAAATCTGCCTAAACCCATCTCCAACTGTGAAAATTGTGAATAAGCTGATGAATGAGAGAGTAAACTGTAGTATTGATTAAGGCTTTTTTAATTACAGAGTTAGCACTGTTCTTAGGATCGGTACAGACTGATAGAAGGTCAAGTATACTTGGGATTGAATCAATGTACACTGTGTAAAGATCTCAAGGCTTTCTCAGTATTCATCTGCACGTTTTCAACATTACAGTGTTACATGTAAGTCTATGGCTGGTGTTTGCTTGGGCAATAGAATGATCAAACTGTAGAATGGGAGTACAGTTGAGTTATAATCATATCCGGGAGAATCTTAAAGGCACTTCAAGTGATCTTTGAAAGCGTTCAAGTATTTAAAAAATTTGCAGGAGAGCATGAAAGTGAAGATAAATCTGTAAAATTCTCATAAGTATTTTTTTTCAAATGAAAAATTTACAATACAGAAGAAAAACAGTCATTTGACAGATATATGAATCTTCAAAATTACATGTTGCAGTAAGTATATGTATGGAGAGTAAGACTAAAGATCTGATTTTGTTCCTTTCTACAGTTGCTAGATTGCTTCCGTCTTATCATGAGAGGGCAAACTGATTTTGCTTTGAGTAGGCTTTCCATCAAAATATCCCATCTGAAAGGATTAAGGGAGAAAGGTTCTTTGATACAAAAATGTGAAATTCTAATTTTGTATAAGAGCAAATACCAAATTCAGCCTCATGTTTTACATTGAAATATAAGCAAATCAAAAGCGCCTTTTTTCTCAGTTTAATACATTTTGTAGCTAAAACACAAGGTAAGAAATCTATTAAGTGTTTATCTATATGCAAAGACTATATGACACATATTTGGGTGCATCAAAATCTCTCGTTTGCACCTTCACTTGTAGCGTAAATGTAGGATAGACTATGTGTAGAAGATGCAAAAATTTTTATTGTGGGATCTTAAATTCTGATTAGCAAATCAATGATGTAACTTTTGATTAGGATTTAAATGAACACATATTGTGAAATAGAAAATAAGATGATTGAACTTCATGCAATAGCATAACAGGCGAGTTGAGGTGCAGGGGGCACATTTCCGGGAACAGGAGTATTATGTGATGCTTTTGTGCTGTCTATCACAAACCCAAACTGGATCCCCTCCGCCCCACCCCCCGGACTTGAGATTTCTGATGTTTGGTTTCGCCACCATGAAAAGAAAAAGCAAAAAGGCAGTATTTGCTCAGCCGAATGATACCTGCCGGGGAACAGTTGAGCTTGCCTAACCTGAACACCGCCCCGTTACACCCCTGACTTCATGGTAGTTGATACTCTCAATCCTGCAGCTTACCCGACTTTAATTGTGCAGTGTTTCACAAATTTGCAAAATTAGGGCACTGTTATGCCAATATTCAGAATTAGCATGTGCTTTCAAATGAGTCCAGCAAGCCTAGTGTTTTTTAAGGCTGATTCAGAATTTCAAAAATATAATGTGTGTGTGTCGTAATTAAAAATAATAATCAGAAACTAAAGATAGTCACCTAAAATGCTTAATTCCAAGTTAGAGATGAAATTCCAGATTTTGGTTTTCATGCAGTAAGCATTTATGCCCAGTATTAAAAGTGCAATAGGATACAGTTGTA
Organism: Ophioderma brevispina; assembly: GCA_023653785.1. Classification (NCBI taxonomy): domain Eukaryota; kingdom Metazoa; phylum Echinodermata; class Ophiuroidea; order Amphilepidida; family Ophiodermatidae; genus Ophioderma; species Ophioderma brevispina. Next base: position 14,893 of record JAMKCH010018299.1, read on the forward strand.
AAACAAAAATTCCAGATCTGGAAGTTTATAACAAAGTTGTGATTTTCTATTATGAAGGCTGTGATTACGACGCCTTAGTTATTTCAACAGGAAGCATGGTTTGTTTGAAAATGAGTGCGCCCTCATCGGGAAATCTCTGAGTCAGCCTTAATATGACAAAAGTTATTCAAGAAGCCATTGCAAAAGCTACTCATATACAGAATCTATACTAGATACTAGGCCTGGGCATACCGGGGCAATCAATCCAGGGGGGAGCAAATTCCCAAGTCATCACAGTGACTTTCTCCATCAAATGCAAAATGGGACCGAATGCAAGCAAAGCACATGAAAATTGGTGCAATTTATTTAATTCAGCCCAAATATAGGCCAAAGTTGGTTGCAATCCTTACAAAATGGGGACATTTTTCCACCTTGTTTACCAAATTTTGATCTAGACCAGGGAAAACTCTCCTTCCCTTACAGTTGAGTGATATTTCTTATTTTCTAAAAACTGTTTATAGATTCCTACTCTGGATTCCTACTGTCTAAATGGAAAAGAATGAAATTCAACTCCCTTATAGTGACTGTAGTGATTTATCCAATTACGACATACCCACAGACTACAGAGATTACTTCAAGAAAGTGACAAGGGGGTGGAATTCACTCGGAAAAGCAAGTGAATATATTTAAAGCGGCACTGTGGCACATTTTCACAAAATATGAAATTTCTTCAATTTGCTCTCCAATGATAGTCTAGGCCATTGGAAGAACAGAGATATATTTTACACATAAAAATAACATACCCCAAAACAGATAGGGACATTGATATGAGGATAAAGACATCCAGGTAATTTGTAGGCCAACTTTTAAGTTTTCCATAACTTTAATCAACCAAATGTGCATATTACATGAAGATTTTTGACTCGTAATCACTGATATTAAAACCACAAAGGTTATAGACTGGTCAAACAGTGTGCATAGCGTGGGAAACATGCATACGGCATGCGTGTTCTTGTGTTAAACGCCATTTTCGTCGTCTGCTGAATTTAACGTCGCCAGCGACGTTAAATTACAAAATCGGTCTGTTTACCCGTAAGGAAGCTGATTTGGTCTTAATCATTTCAGGTGAGGGCTTTTGTATATAAAAGCTTTACAACCATGCAAAAATATCTATTTTGAAAAATCTTGAGGGCCCACTATTTTTCAAATGTGCCAGTGTCTCTTTAACTTGGACTGAATTTCACTTTTATGAAAATTTGAAAAAAAAAAATGCCACAACTTTTTTATGCTGCGAGACAAAATTGTGGCAGGTTTTTTCAAATTTGCCACAAGCTCCAGACTGCAGAAGACTGTACAGGACAGTCCCAGACCTTGCCAAAACTACACATGAAAAAATTTTTCACAATTTTTGAATAATGGAAGGGTTTTCTAGACAGTGAATTGCACTATTTTTTTTTAATTCAGGGAGTATGTCATTTTACATGGAATTGCCAGAATTTGGAGATTGAAGATCCAAATAATGTTCCAACAATTAAACCTATTGATTGGTCTTTTATAAATCCAACGGCAACAACACTAAGATATTGTTAGAGATAGATAGTAGAGACAAGGGGATATGTCAACTTACCTGAAGCTTATGTCCCATGTATCTGACCCATGTTGTACTTCTTGATATAAATAGCAATGTCTTTAAGACAAAAGTTTTTACTTGAGTTGATCGTACATTACAGTTTACATGATGTATTACGAAATTGCCTCTAGGTATATAGGAAGTACATTCTGCATGTCATTGGCTCATAAGACTTGTCAAATTGATGTGGAAATTGAGACAACCGCTGATATGGGGGGGCATAGAATAATGTTAGCCAGATCTTGTCATTTCACTTGGTTGGTTTTGAATGCATTCTTGATTGCCCGTTTTAAGACAACTAATAGGGCGTTTACACTGGGCAAAAGTCATCATCGAATTCACTTAGGTCATAATCGAATTCATTTCCGTGATGAGTGTAAACAGGTACAGTCATAATTAGGACGTAATTCAAAAAGTTGAATTTCAATGATGACTCTATCATCATTCATTTGAGGTGAATTTGAATAAGTCGTAATTGTATTACGACTTTTTGAGTGTAAACGAAAGTCATTATCGATTTCTAGTTTACCAAGCACGACGCCTGACCCGAGGCCGTACACTTCCGGCCTATCACCAAGCAAACACGTAATTAATTTTTCTGAATATGAATTCAAAATCAGTGTAGGTGTAAACAACTACAACATGAAAGGTGTTTTTTTTATGTTATTTTATTATTATTGTATATATTTTCAAGTGGGAGATCATGAATTGAAAGGCTTATTCCTTTGATGTTATACCATACTGTCTTCATAATAACTTCACTCATATTAAGTGACACAGGCACATTTCAAAAATAGTGCAACCTCAGGATGTGTTCAAATTTGTTTTTTTTTTTGCCTTTCAGCCGACGACGGAAACGGCATTAAACACACGAAAACACATCCGGAGTCGAATTTCCCACGGCATCCAACCTGTTTGACTGGTCGTGAACCTTTTGGTTTTAATATCAATGAGTACGAGTCTATGATATTCATGCAATAGACCAATTTTTGATTGAAAATTAGGGCAAACCCAAATGTTCGCTTACAAAGTACTTGGAGGTTGTTGTGATATGTTTTTTTATGTGTAACTATATCGGTTATTCTTCAAGTCCTAGACTATCATTTGAAAGGAAATTGACGAAATTTCTTGTTTTGTGAAAATGTACCATGTCGCGTTAAAAACCGTGAATAACAAACTCCCGCATTATTTACTTTGTTTGCTGGAAAATTGTGGGTTGCCCCTCCAAGCTAGCTCCAAACACAATAATATGTTTACGTCAAAAATGGTGTAGAATGACAAAGTTCAGACAAGACATCATAATTAATATCCAATTTTTTTGCTGTATTTAATAGTTTACCAGTTTTGGAACTGCCAAAGACTGTTGCATTTAAACCCATTTAAATTTATTTGATGCCACTTGTAATCTGTTGAAGAATTTCCTTATTTAAAACACCTTTAATTTTGTGAAACATCCATTGGTGCAAAAAACAAGGTTGACTTCACCACGTTAACGTCTGTATCCGGAAAACAAAATGTAGATACCAATTAAAGATTTCAACCCAGTGTTTGGTTTGACCCACTTCTTGATTTGTTTTGTTTTGTTATCTCATTTTATATTGGCAATGAGTTTGGCTTGGCTGGTTTCTTGTGTGACATTAATAACTAAAGTCCTATTTTGAGCTTTCGTGATGTGGTCATAAGAACGGACTACTGACCACGATTGGCTAACAAAAATCACATGCGTTTAAAAGGTGCAATTAAGAGATTTAAATAATAGGGGTCCCTAAAAAGTGAACATTTCTGATTTTTGCACTGGTGTAAAGCTTTCCTAATCAAAAATATATCTCACTCCTGAAACGATTAATGTGGCAACAAGAGATTTCACATAGCAAGGTGTCTCTAAAAATGTGAACATTCTCATTTTTTTGCACTTTGATGTGAGCTTTTCTACCTAAAATATCCCATCTAAAAGGATTATGCTAAGAACTTTCTTTGGTATAAATTGTGAAATTTTTAATTTCCTATAGGATCAAATAGGAATTCATCCTATGTTTTATATTGAAATATAAGCAAATCCCCTTTGTTTTCATTTTTTAGACATTTCTGTAGCCACATAAAAGAAAAATCATTTGTAATGTCTATCTATAAATGAAACAATACACAAAAGGACAATGGACCGAAAATAACGGAGACTTGGAATCTCTCGTTGCACCTTAAGCGGAGAACTGTTTCTTTGGTACAAAATGTTGAAAATTTATAATTTCCTATAGGAGCAATAGGAATTACCCTAATGTTTGCCTATTGAAATATAGCTTACAAATCACCGTTAGTTTTCATTCATTGTTTAAGTTATTATTCTGTAGCCAATTAAAAGGTGTGAATCCTATTGATTGTCTAATCTAAATGAATCCTATATATCACAGAAAATGTGGGTGACTGAAATCTCCTTGTGCACCTTTAATGTGGACCATCACCAACATGGTAAGAAGCTGGTAGGGCTTAAAGAGGGCTACAGCTTAAAGGTGCAAACTAATATTTCAAGTCGTCCATATTTTTCTGTGATATGTAGTGTTTCATTTAGATTAGACATGCAATGATATGCCCTAACCTTTTTTGGCTACAGAATTACGTAAATAGTGAAAACAAATGGTGATTTGTATATGCTTATCTTTCATAAAAACATGGCTGAATTTTTGTATTTTCCCTATACGAATTAGAAGTCCACATGTTGATACCAAAGAAACAGTTCTCGAGCTAATCCTTTTCAGATTGAGATATTTTAGATCGAAAAGCTTTACAAAACAAACCAGTGCAAAACCAGACTTTTCCACATTTTTTAGGGCACCTGTTATTTGAAAACCCTCGTTGCAACCTTTACAGAAATATTTTATATTGCCCTTTTTACTGGTAATATCATTGTCCCAATCAAACTCCTTTTTGCAGTAGCTAATGGGTTAATACAGCTCACATCTGTTAATTGTATCCAAAATATACTTTCTAATGGCAAAGGAAATCAATGAAATTACAGGCAGAGCTTTGAATTCTTGTTTTGATTACTTCGGGCCAAACGCACTTGTAAATGAACACCTGATTCAGGTGAATAGAATTAAACGCAAGAAAAATGTGAGATATTGTCATTATCAACGCGCGGAAACGTCAAGTGGGCCTGACTACTCAGCGCAGACGGTTGGCATAAAGCACTCAGCTGGAAATTGTCCAAAATAACATTTGGCCGAGATAAGTTTGATTTTTGATTGGTGTGTCAGTGATGGAGCTCAATATATTCGTCAGTTTATTGAGATGATTACGTCAAAATTGGGAATGATAAAGTCTAAGTGTTTCTAGATTAACTAACTTGAATTTAGTTAATTTGATTGTTGCATAAAAATGCAAGTTGTGTTAAAGCTCTTTATAATCCCCAAGTATGACTTTGGATAAGTGAACAAAATAAGAACGATAAGCAATGAAAATGTTAAATGTTTAGTTTTTATATTGCTATGTTTTATTTTAAACTTAATGACAGGTTGTAAAAGACAACAGCATAACTCTGATTTTATGTGGGGCATAAAATCTCCTATCCCAATGTTCACAATCAGTAAAGAAGTATGCCATGTTGGGGAGCCTATAGCTCATTAATATATTCAAGTTCCATTGAAATTCTTCAAAGTATGTTGTACAGTGACCAATTTAGGAACAGGTTAGAGTTAGGTTAAATGAGCCCCAAAGACCCCTAGATGACCTTTTGGCCCCATATGTTTAGGTCGGATGTGCAACTTTTTTATCTCAACAGCTCAGTGTACAGTTTAAAAGTATAAAATTACCTGCACCAGTATGTTGATCCATTGACCAATTTTTAACCATGGTTGTGACATGGTTGGCCACACACACACACAAGCAACACACGCATGTACATATGCCATATGTACACACACACATAACACACAAGACAATACTTTTTTGAAAATTTGCCATTTTTCAAAAATGCATAGTGGAGACAAAAATATTTTTCAAATAGTTAATAGACAATTACAAAACTGGTAATATTTTAGAGTCCGAGAATCTTTTTTGAACACTAACTTAATTTAAACTCTCTGTAAACTCAATTTATTTTTATTTTTTTTCAATATATAACTTTTTGTACAACCTTATTATAGCAATCTGAAATTGGTAAACTTGTCTGCAAATCTTCAACATGTCATTGTGTACCTAAAAATAGCATGGTAAGCAATTAATAGCGAGTACCAAAGCACAAAATGATTGGACATGCCATTTTATAAAACCCTATAAGGCTCTTATTTATGGCATTTTCCAAACAGAATGGTACGAAGGGGTTAAAAATGCCCAGAATCATGTCGTTCCTTTGCAAAGTGGTATTGTGTGAATGGAAGGGTGTTTTTAGTCAAAACTGAGTTAGCTTTAGCAGTTAATCAGTGTGTTAAGTTGTTCAATTACAACAAGGTCAACAAGTTCAGAAAATTAGTTCAATCATCTTTCAAAATCATCTGTATTCAGTGAAGGTTCATTGACTAAAATTATAATTTCATGTGCTCTCTGCATAGAAGCAGCGTTCGAAATAGCGGTTGTCCATTCGCCCGGACAACCAAAATTGGTGTCAGACAAACCAAAATGAACAAAAGTTGTCCGGCGGACAACAATAAAAATCTAGAGCAAAGTCACTGTTGATACGCTGCAAGTTGTTTCAAAATAGGACAACCAACAGTTTTGGCGAACAACCAAAAATTGCAACTTGGTTGTACGTGGAGCAACCACAACTTATTCCCTAATTCGGATGCTGGCAGAGTTAGAAAGCAAATATTGCAAAAAATATCAGAATATTCCAAATCCACAATGACATGTTGTGTGGACTTTTTTTAGGAAACCACGCCTGGTAAACCAGGAGCGTAACAGGGGTCACTATCAGAGGCGCAAATGTCTGGTTTTGAGGAAGTTTTCCGGGTTGCAGGTAGTGTTGAGGCAGATTTTCCTGGTCAGAGGTTGAAAAAATTTTTCTTGTGAGCCAGGCAAAAAAGGATGAGTGGCATTGGGGGGGTTTTCAAGCCTTTTTCCCCAGTGAACCGCTCTCTGGGTTGTCCCCCTGCCCCCACCTGTTATGCTACCGACCCCCACATACTGATGTGTGTTTATTACATTTCTTAGTTGATTCTTAATTGTAAACAAGGATTATTTTGAATGTTACTTTCCCTAAGAGTTAACCATCACACAAAACACTGAAAAAAAGAATCTTGTGTGTTCAAGCATAGGCACTTTTTTTAAAAGTATAATCCAGACTACCAGAAGCTGTCTACTGTAGATAGCATTGCAAATGCGTATTTCATTGAGAACTAGAAGCTATCTACCTTAGATAGTAATCAAATAACAAAGACTACTTATACAACTTCTAATCATACGAGAAAATATTTACTTGTTGCTTACTGGCGTGATAAAACGCCCTGTGTTCCCGGTAATGCTGGATCCCATTGGATCTTTTCTTAAGCGATTTTATGAGCTCCAAAATTGCTTCATAGAATCTAGGCATTTCTCATTAATGAACTTCTGAAGTTCTTTCCTGGTTGCTTTTTTAACTTTCTTCCTGATATTACGGAAATTTTCCCAATCCTCTGGTTTGCCACTCTTGTTGGCCTTTATTGTATGCTCTTTGTTACGTTCAACCGCGCTTTAATTTGTATTGTTTGTACATGGGGTACAGTTCGTTTACGAACTGTCTTTGAAGGTACGTGTGGTGTCCATGGGCTGTTTTTTAAAAAACCGTTTTTTTGTAAATTTCAGTCCATAGTGAATTACCAATCAACCATGTGTGAGTCCTTGTTTTTGAAATCATTACTGATATTTGTTTTTAGCAATTTCCTTTTCTGAGTTATTCAACATTGGCCTTGTTATATAAATACACTTTCCTGGTTGTTTTGTAGTGAAGGGTTTTTGAATTAACTAAAGAACCGGGGAATCCGTCATGGTCACTAGTCCCGGAAGCAAACTTGATTTGACCACTTACAAGGTTTTTAATGAAGAAGAGGTCCGACATGTTATTTTTTTTTCTGGTGGCCTTCTACGACTGCTCGATAGACCAAAATCCTTTCAATATCTAAGATCCCTAACAGAGTCGCAGCTTTTCACTGCCCTGGACTACAGACTTTGTATCCCACATGATATCTCCGAGATTGAAAGGTGGCCACCAGCATATTTTACGTACTGGTCCCTTGCTTTAAATCTTGTCTAACTGATTCTCTGAGCGTGTTTAGAAACTCTTTCTTTGTCCTTGGTGGCCTATAGAATGAGCATACAAGATTGGCTTTGAACCTTTGATATCAAGTTCAATCCAGATTATCTCAGAGTCGACAGTCAAGTTCCTTCTTTGGTGACAATTATGTTACTTTTAACGGCAATTAATACTCCACCACGTGAGTTA
>JAMKCH010018300.1:0-22849 GCA_023653785.1 Ophioderma brevispina
AAATAAACACGAATACCTGTTCATTTCGTCAAATTATCCAATCTGTATGTTCTAAAAATCATTATTATAATTGAATACTGTTTCTTCATTCCAAGGTAAAACAATCACCAGTCAAACACAGTAAAGGCCTCCAAGCTCCAACTTTTAAGTTTAAAAAAAATTACATTATTAACAAAATTATGGTTCATCTCCGAGACAAAAATTTCATTCTCAGGGAAATTTTAAAGTTGACCTTGTTCAGCAAACAACCTTGGTGAGTGTCATCCTATTCATGATGAGCATCACTAACTATCACTACAACAGAGATATCAGCAGCAAGAGTTTTCTATTCATCACGTAAAGCTGAATGTTTTCCTAACTGTTTCGGAAGTGACAAATGTGTTTTGGAGGTGACAGGTGCTAACGGAAGGTATGCAGTGTTGTATACTTTGAAAATATGTTGGTGATTTTTACACTTTATATTCAAGTAGATGTTAAGAAGAAAGGCATTTTCACAACATTTAAAGATATTCAAAACATGGCCATTGAATCTCTTTAAAAAAATAAAAACACTATCAGTTCATTGTTGCGGAAGGTGAACGAAAATGTTCACGGAAATGAACATTGAATTTGAATTGCGCCCACATCTAAAAGAGGCGAAGGATCAAATTCTTTTTGCAACTAAATGCAAGTCATACTGGTAGATGTTGCATCACCCAAAACATAGAGAACTTATTAAATAATAAGGAGTACCAGTTTTGTTATAACATTCCATCATTTGTTAACGGAAAATGTCACCTCCGAAACGCTGAATCGCAACGACTGTCTCCAGAAATGAGACGCAAGAAAATGTTGGAAACCAAATAGCATCTAGGTGGACACTTGTCCCTTAAAATAATAATAAAACAAAAACTGGGAAGTCAATGCAAGGGGAAAAGTACAAGGCTTAGAAAAAATAGATGTAATTTAGGGTACAACCAAAAGTGCCAATTTTGACCACATAATGGCCACCAAATCCAAAAGAAAAAGTAAAGAGGTTTGTTTTAAGCTAGCTGAGCTAGCCCCTAATATAGGATTTTTACACCGCAAAATAATCTTTGAAATTCCTTTCATTGACTAGTGGAGATACAATCATGAAGTGTCAAAAAACTGAAAGTTTACACCACTGATTTTGAAAATGGCCATATAAAATTTCTTCCAAATAGTTACAGTGAGCACCAAACATGCTCAAAGGAACTTGTGGGACTCATAAAGTAGTACAAGTTTGATCTCTAATGACCTAAATGACCTTTCACCCACGGTCAAAAACCTTTGCAACAACCTATATTTATACCGGTGGTCGTCTGTCACTGTGTCTTTCTGTCTGACTGCAATGTTCTCTGAGAACAGGATTGAACCTTCCTGCAACTTGGTGGGTGGTGCCGCCCCCTTGACCTTACGAAGACCTAGTCTGTTTGGTTAGTGGATCCAAGGCCTCAGTGGTCATTCAAAGTCAAGGAGCTCCAATGGGGTAAACTGTGGTGTATTCAGGCGAACCTTGGTGGGGGGGGGGTCGATTTGTTTGATGAAAATTTTAAAGGTCAGGGCAAGGTCATCCGGGGGTCATTCAAGGACAAAGGAACCGCAAAACCCGAGGGTCATTCAAGCCATGTGATCGCAAAACAGGTGATAGCCAAATCGCGAGGAACGCCCTATTAAATTTACTATTAAAACCACCGGTCCAGACACTCTTATGGTATGTAAGAATGACCTCTTTAATGACCATATCCCCTTTGACCATCCACTGACCCTACTTTTGACTCGTTGACCCCCCCACAAAATATCTAAAAATTCTCCAGTTAAGTTGTATAGGAAGCGCCCACAAAACTTGCTCAAGATAACCCCTGTGCACTGGCCAAGAACCGTGGGCATATGCCATTGACCGGTAATGACCCACATGACCTAGACCCCACAAATAAACATTCCCTAACATCCCAATTAATGGATTACTGCATCATTGATTCACCGTTTAACATGCAGCATTAAAAACCTGTGGTAGAGTAAATATGGCATTAATTTTATACACCATTCACACAACCAACACCACACACACACCAAGTTGGTATAGCATCGCCTGTTGGCACAAGCGGCTTGAATGCAATGTTATTGACAACTATAAGGGCAGATGCAAGAACCCAAACGTACAATTTATTACACAGAATAAAACTATCGAATACAGAAGCAAAACGGAACGCCTCACAAGGGTTAGGTGAAAACGGATTCAAAACACGCTTGTGTCCTGTGATCGCGAGCTACGAAAACCACCACCCCTTAAAAAATTAAAATATGGGGAAAAGTGTAAACGTAGACCTGGACTAAGGCGATCAACCCTTCCAGGCTAGGGAACACAGGTTATACACTATCAGTCGATTTAAAGTGAAAATAACGCCACGGCAACTCTCCCTGCAAGCTTTTGAGAACCCCAATAAAAATAACGTCAAATGTACTTGTGTATGCTGACGACAAGCGGGAGTGAATTGCCACACCAAAACAACGGGACCCAGCGTATATAGACCATTCAACAACTCATCTACTCATCAAAACCAAAAAAAAAAAAAAAAACAAAAAAGGCTAATATTGATTCGACCACTTACAACAACTCTGGCTAACCCTCATTATCCGCTAACAAACTTAAAATAGATTTAATTCTAATTCGAAGGTGGAACTCCACCGTCAATAAAATCTATATATTCATGCGGCACCAGATGAATCAATCATAAAACTCTATTATAGGATTTGCTATATGATGAAATAAGTGGTTGCCAAGTGGTGTTCTAAGTAGAAGCAAAACCAGTGGTAGACTGTTGACCTCTTTTGGATGACAATTCAAGACGGTACAAACACCAGGGTTAATTGGGCAAGCTTAGGATCTATACATTCTAGTTGACAGGGGCTTTGTGATCCCGCATTCTTACAATCCTAATTTCTTGCAGTGACTTAGGGATCACCCATGATGCAGTGGACGGGTTTTCATCAGGAATTAATGATCACCCCGCTCCCTATATTTCATCTCGATCGCGAGGGCTGTCTGAGTGGTAATACAAAGACAAATGGATGGTCAGGTTGGCATAAAGTTCAAAAACCTTTTACATGCATAAACAACAAAAAAAAAAACCACTTCTTCTTTCATATGAAACGATATTGACTTTACTAAGTAATCTATATAAAGACTGCTGAGTGTAACTCAACCTTGAGACTGCTTGAGTGTAACTCAACCTTAGCTTGTATCACAAATTTTTAGACAAAAAAAATCATAATAGGTCAATACTCTTGGTTCACTGTAGTTTTGTCTGGCCCCCCTTTGCCGCATGTTAGAGGGTCTCTATCAAGAAACAGGGAACTCCTTTTTGGCCATCAGGGTCAGTAATTGTCAAGTGTGAAGTGACATAGACCATGGCTTATGTTTACCAGAAACCAGGGCATAGATGTCTATGGCCAGGGTCAGACCCTACCCTCTGCGTTCTTTTCATATAGGTAGTGCAATAAAAATTTGCAAATAATAACAAATATGATTTTGCACACATAGACATCTAAAAAATGATTAAATTTTTCCTTTGACTGCCACTTCATTTTTATGGACTGTTTCATATTTGTGTATGTGTGTAGCTGTGTTTGGGTGGTGTGTGGTGTGTGTGTGTGTGTGTGTGTGTGTGAGTTGTGAGAGAGAGAGAAGAGAAGAGAGAGAGAGAGTGAATTAGAAATTAAATGTTAATGTGAAAATGAATAAAATACGAATTAAAACTGTTTCACCAATCAACAAAACTTGGTGTTTTAAGATAGTGGGTATGACAGCAAAACATACAGTACAGGTTTATGAAGTATCTGGGTGGTGGGACATGCCAACCTTGTAACAGCAAGAATGGCTTCAACATCCGGCGTAACCCTCGTGCTAGTCTTACTTTCAAAGACGTAAGTAACGTAGGAGGGCCGCTTACGCATATCAATGATCCACCACCCAGACTTGACTAAAGTCTATGCCTGGTCACGCCGATATTTAAATCTAAATGACTGTTATTGGAAATTACCTATTTTGCAGCGGGGAATTAATCCACTATAACCCCAAAGGTTTTGGAACTCAATATTTTTTTCTACATTATCATTATATTACTAAGATGTCTTGAAAAAGATTTAAAGGGTGATTTTGCAATGGTCGCTGAGACCGAGGCTGCCATAGATAATTCCATGTAATAATTCCCTAAATGACCCTTTGGAAAATCCCCAATGCCCAATCGAGCAGATTGTCTGACCCCCCCCCCAATAAGAAAGCCAATGGAAAAAATACCCAGGCAAAGTTCAGAATCCAGTGCAGACCACATTTTCCTTCCTTTTGACAGGCTAGTGAATATCCTTTTGTCATGAATCTGTGGTTGCCAGGTGGGAAAAGTGGCCCTAAATGGTTGAATGTGGTGGGGAGTCGGTGGTTGATGGAGTGGTAGAGTTGGTAGCTTACGAATGGGAATCCGGGGTTTTCAGGGTCAGTTTCAAAGTTAAGGAAAACAGGGTTTAGGTGGTATATCAGGATTATTGCATCTCATTGACCATTCATAGCAATTTCACACTATCACCAACTAAGAAGCATGTGAAATTACTTCAGTCATATTTTACTGATATCATATTTAGCTAGTAATGCAATGGTTTCTTTTGTGGGCTGGCCAGCTCCAGAGCTGGCAGGACTACTTAGCAATCCGTTGTGTGTGTTTTTGTGTATTGTGTGTGTTGTGTCACTCAATTGTTTATGTTTTTTTTTTTAAATTTGACCTTCAATTGAAAAGTTGAATTTCAATTGGAAACCAAACTTCTGTCATAGATGCACCATGGGATCCTCATGTTGATGATGTCAAAGGTCATGTCCCAGTGTCAAAGGTCATGGGAGGTCAGTTGGAAAAATATGATAAAATGTAACATTGACCTCAATGAAAGTTGAAGTGTCAATTGGAACCCAACATCTGGCATAGGTGCAACATGGGTCCCTCAATGTTGATGAGGTCAAACTCATGGTGCCAAGGTCAAAGTCATGGCAGCGCCCCACATCTTAAATTGCTTTTAATTGTGAGTGTGAAAGCCTGAACCGCAAATTCTCGGTTTTTTAATGCAACACAAAAAACTTCTAAAATAGTGCAAAGCTTTCAAAGTTTCTTCTGTTATCAACCAAATTCCAGATACTTTTTTTTTGGGGGGGGGGGCTAGGTCATACTTATTGTGTGTGATAAAATCATAGTAGAAAAAGGACCCTTCTGCTCGGTAATTAAATGGCAATGTCTATACAAATTCAATTTAGCTTCATAGCATAGATCAGGGTTTAACTCTGACCATTCTGACCATATCAGGTCAATAGAGGATGAGTTTTTTAATTAAAAATAAAATGCCTTTTACATTTAGGTTTTGGACTACCTACTGTAAACAATACACAAATTCCACTGGCTTATAGCCTATTTTCCACTAACATCCTTACATTCGAAAAAAAAAACTAATACCTGGCAAACACCGCAAAAAAGGAGGTTGTATTATTTTTCTTGTTAGATATATAGGTGTCAATTAACTTTTAACTGTTAAGTTAACAGTTAGGACGTTAGATATGGGAATTATCACTTAGCATGTGCATGCCATTTATTTGCTTGTACCTATAAGTGTTTTCACTCAAATCTCTTGCACAACTCACAAACCAGACAACGGCGTAAGTCACCGCCTCCTTTATGCTCTCGTTATGATTAAGGTGCTTGTTCCGATTTTGTATTGTTTCTCTACTTAATATCATAGCCTGACACTTGTACCCTGACCATCATTTACCGTGGGAACACCGCTGCGGTTTTGATGCTAGAACGGGATAACGCATAGTGCAACGTCAAAAACATACACCACTGTGCTAATATTGATTGTTAACCATTAAACTGTAGTTTTTTATATCTGTACCTTTGCGAAAGAAGTGGATTTGAAAGCTGAAATTTCATTGAATATCAAAATTGATCCTACATCCGGGTAAATCAGGGGGTTCCCCAAGACGATCGGAACAGCACCTTAATATCCAAATATGCAAACTAAGTAAATGTTTTGAAATACCACAATTCCGTCTTTGTTTGAATCTCTGCACATCCACAAAAAATGAACGCATCATGCAACAAAATGAGCGCATATCACGCAACAAAAAAGTGTACAACATCTGCGTCCTAAGAGAAATGTGTGTATCGCACACTCCGGACTATGCGGTGGCGCGTACAGTCGCAGCAAACTGTGGGTTCAAATCAACCAAGCAACAATGCGCACTCATATAGTTAAGGAATAGGAGTTGTTGAAAACATGATAACTTCCTTGGCTTTCTCACAGTAAACATAACTTCTTCCACTCAGCCATGGGAATCAGGACCATGAGGAGGAGCCTTCATGGTCCAAGGTGAGCTGTTGCCATGTGTAATATTGGTATGAGAATGAACACTTGTAGAATCCAATAGCCACAGACTGATTATCACTAGAGAAGACACCAAATCTGCTTGCCTGTGTTTCAAAAATAGAATCAATTATTCCAAAATATTATATTTACACGTGTGATGTCATTATGGTATAAGCAAATTTGTTGGAGAAGCTTTTGGGTTAAGGATTAATTTTGAAATAGGAATGTGATACTAGTATTAAGATTAAGGGATTCAGTAAAGATGAAAGGTTTTGTCTTAGTGAGAAAGCATATTCCAAACTTTCATTCTCTCTGCAAGCTGTATGTTATTATTTTTTATGGGTTATTATCCCTGCCAAACAGGCCTATGAAATGAGACCATTACGTGGTGTAAAAAATGTTTACAACCTACATACACTATTTTGAAACCCACAAATGTGAAGAGGCTCAAAGCTAATATTCCGAGTCAAATGTCATATGAGTCGAGTTGCCTTTCTTATTGAGGAATTCAGCAGGGACATCAATGCTTGAATTTATGAATCTACTGTTTTCTTGAACAAAGAATAAAGAGAGATCAAAGTTATTACTTTCTGATGTTATGTCTCATTAGGAATGGTGTCCTTTTACGTGATACTCTTGGGTGTTTTTTGTTTTGTTTGAATAGGCAATCAAAGATCCAAGTTGCACAGAACCAATGTATTAAAAGCCTTAAAGAACAGGAAGAGTCGGGGGCTCCTCTCCCCTGGTTTTTGGGCGGGGGTAGCGTGCGGGCTACCCAGCCTATTCGGCTGGGTTGACCAACTTTTCAAATAGCAGTGTTGCAGAAATATCGTTGACGATATATCCTATACAAACTACATGTTGTGATAGTTTATGAAATGTTGTGCAATTTACGTCATAGGATATGTTACTCAATGGCTAGGCCCAGGAAAACCTGACACGTACATTTACAAAGTATAGTGTTAAAACAGAGTAGAAATACAGGGCAATGTCAGCGAAGGTTCCTGAGAAAATTTTACCGTGATTTGCTGGGTTAACAGCGTCTTTAAATCGATATGAGTGCATTGAATGAGCGGATGCTTAAACGTTGGGCACCACAGGTAGCAAGTCGTGGGCGCGGCGAATCAATAAAATAAATAAACATTTCTTTAAAAAGGAAAAGGGTGGATCAGAGGAAATACCCATGTAATTGGTATGTGAGGTATTAGTAAGATGAGATCATTGCTTTAATTTTGCATGCCTTGAGTCAACGGTCAGATGATACTTCTTTAAAATAATTATTAATTTTTTTAGTAAATCAAGGGGACTATTGCTGTGGATCACGAATGCCCATTTAAGAATGATTTTCCTTTGATGTATGAATAAGAACATTTTCAAAAAATCTTTCACTATCCAAAGGTTGGATGGATTTAATTGCGTTATGTAAGTGAGGACTCGAGGAACATTAGTGTTTAGGGATTTTGATTGGTCAGAAACCTTAATAATAAGGTTCTTACATTTTTTAGGAAACGTGAATGGCTGAATTTGATGGATCAGTCACCTTATTTAAGTTTTGGGTATATGGCGATTTTCCGCAAATTAAAATCTAGATGGACTTTCGATTTTTGGATCACCCTGAAACCGTGATAATAACCTCAGGCTGTTGTTTTCTATGAATGTCAAACATCAGGACCATAGGTCAAGGGGCTTCAAAAAAGCATAGTCGGACAGACAGATCTAATGTTAGTAGTACTAGTGCATTTCCCTGTGTGTGAACCTTTTACCTAGGTGAACACTTTAATAGAATGTGATATACGATAAATACGGTGTAATGATCTGTAATATGTCAGAAGGAACGAATGTTCTAAGTTTGTATATGAATTGAAATAGTGCAATAGGGTGGGTGAAACATTTTAAATTGTTGACAAATTAAGTTTTGTGGACAGAGGTAAAATTAAGAAAATAATAGTAGTCATTGGTGGACAATGTTGCTGAAAACGGGAGCTTACATTTTTTAAGGGCTTTAAAATAATTATTTAAAACAAAAATGGTTAGCATCGCGTGTACGTGTGCAGAATCCTATTAACATACTTATCGTCCGACGGGCCTATGCAAAATAACCGGAATTGCTTCTTCTAGTTCTGCTGGTGAGGCTGCAGTTGGTCAACTTGAGGTGGATAAGGATAGCGTTTGAGTGTTTTCCGAATAATAAGTGTATATGTGTATTTGGAGTGGTCGCATTTTTTCCTTAAAAATCGTAAAAATGTAAATTAGGGGATTTGAACCCCTAATCATCTGAGTTTTTTTAATTATTTAGTTATGTATCCTCGGCTAAGGTGGTCCAAAAAAAATCCATAAGTCAACTTGCAAAAAACTCCCCAACAAAATGTCGTCTACTAATTCCCTCCCATACCTTTTACATGGCTATTTCCCTTGACAAGCCCTTTCCTTTTTAAAGGAATTTTTATAGATGAGGCATTGGAAAGCAAAAAGTATTAGCCCAGTTTTTACCTTAGAGGGGGATGATCCAATTAATCATCGTGATGATTGACCTCACCCCCAACCCCATTGTAAGTTTTGCATTGATGTGCAAACTAATAACATGATTTTGTAATCCCCATAGAGTACTGTGTTAAATTAATTTTGGCGAACAAAATCGGGGGCACATTTCCCTTCATAAATCCAAACCAAACAACATCCTTTTCGCCCTAAGATTTCACAGGGTAAATGAGACAAAGAATAGCTCTTCTTCAGATACCAAAATTTTAACACTTCCGTTTAAATTTGGGGTTTATGGGACGAGGCAATTAGCGATCGGACCAAGGTCCTGTAAAACATTGGTTCTATGAGCTTTTGGGACAAAAATTACCGGATATGGCACTTTGAGAGAACTTTTTGACGTTCAAAAAGTAGCCCAATGGGCGGGTTAAAGCGTGGTGTTGGCCAACACTGAAGCAGGGTATAATCTTGAATCGTACAGTTCTCACCTTGCTTACTTGTTATGATGTCATTTATTCTGGTTATATAAACTGTAACCATACAGAAAAGACCCTCTAAATTAGGAGTGGCCTATAAATGGGTGATTTTTTGTTTTATTTTTGCAACCAGTTTTTTTGTATTCAATTTAATCTATATCAAGTGAAATGACAAAATTTTCGCCTGGGGTCCTAGAAAAAAGTGCGCAGGCCCAAATTCCAAAAGGCCGACGTTTTCCCTGAAAATTTCAATTTCGGCCATAAGCTATGTTCATTTGTGGGTCTCTTGTGTGGTTTTGGTGTCTAACCCTATGTTTGGGGGTTTCAAAGATTCCATTTATGCAGTTTAAAATATGTAAATTATGCAGTTATTGAATTAAGGGCCATTTTTGATAATTTTTGCCATATTAATGGGGTGAGCTGTCTTTCAACGATTACCTAAGCGAAGTTAAGATTATCCCAAGAAAAAGGCATTCTTACAAAATTATCTTATTAAGGAATGTTAAGATGTGTGCAAGATACATTTAGAACCAATTGATTTTATAGAAACACTAATTTTGCCATCTTTTCCAGTTTCCAGAATTGTAAAAAGGCTTGGTACCCCAAAAGGACTAACCCACCTGCACGTTGCAACAAGTAGAACTAGAATAACCCTTTTCAATGAAAATGTAGGTACTTCCTTAGGGTACCTCTTCTGGTACTGCATGAGATCTATATATTGATTATAACACATTGTAGGATGGGTATTTATTAAGATTATG
Organism: Ophioderma brevispina; assembly: GCA_023653785.1. Classification (NCBI taxonomy): domain Eukaryota; kingdom Metazoa; phylum Echinodermata; class Ophiuroidea; order Amphilepidida; family Ophiodermatidae; genus Ophioderma; species Ophioderma brevispina. The sequence goes on from JAMKCH010018300.1 coordinate 10,118, forward strand.
TGACTTTTGTTAAACGTCTGGGAAAGTTGAAGGATTTGTAGAAACTGTCATTTTCACACTGTTACATAATGATAAATTTGAAAACCCTGGACACAGAGTGATTGATGCTTAGGAAATGTTGCTTGGTCAAAATCATGCGGATTGAAGACACTCTGAGGAATTTATAATTGACAAAAAAAAATTCGGGGAGGGCTTAAAATTTCGGGGACCCGCGGTGTTATGGATTTTTGGAGGCCCGCACCAGACGATACACACACAATACCCAAAGTAAATCAATAATGACACAAAAAAATATACCCGAACATGTTCCATCACTGCACGAAAAGGCTATTCTTTTGTGACAATACTTATAAAACTCAGCAAACAGGCTCTTTTCAGAGCCACCCAATTTTCCAAACTGCATAGTTTATAGCCTGCTTAAAACATTCAACACTAGTGATATAATTCATTACCTTTTCTAATCATCCTTATTTTGCACTATACACCAAAAGGAGGCCTGACACAAAAAAACAGGGACCTCTGTCAGACGTTTTTCACCTCGCCTCACAAGGCTATATTCTATAAAATCATACGTGGTTCTAATATTAATAATCATTAAAAACTTCCTTGAAATAAGATCATTTTTTTTAAGGAATTGCATTTTTCTTGGGGGAATTTAACTGCGTCTCTAGGTAATCGTTTAATACAGCTCACCCCCTACTATCCAGAGAGTCACACATCAGACGTGATGCAGATGTCCACAGGGACCATACAAGGTCAACAAATTATACGAAAAAGAGATGATTGAGAACATTATTGTGCTCGTTGGGGATTATTGTCATGCAGAGGAAGCAGTGGTATTCCATGTGAGAAGGGAATACTGGAAAATTTGAAGGGGGCCCAAGAAGCAGAGGACTTGGAATGTCACTATCAAGACACTTAGTTCCAACCTAACCAACCACTTACTGTTTTTGGGAGGGTTAGGCACCAAAAGATGGTACATTGAGTTCTAATTGAATGATAATGGGGATTGAACTTTCCGAGTTGACCACCTGAGCGTGCAGGTTCCGGAGATGGAATCTGGCAGCAACCACACGGACGGATGACATTCAAGACACTACAGAGCAACAGATCATGCCAGTGGCCATGTCAGGAACCTGGAACTTCCCCAGTAGAAAGTCACATTGTGTCTTAAGCAGTCAAAAAAATGAGGACATCTTTTCGAGAAATTTATAATTTAAGGTAAAATGAGCAGAATTGTTGTCAAAAACAGGTGCCCACTCTACACCTGATGGATTTTAGCTCGTTTTGATGCATTAACAGATTGCTTAAACCCAAAAACATGGGTTAGAGAACCACAAACAAGTTAAAAACCAACACAAAATGACAAAGTTAGGGCCTAAAAATGTGTTTTTTTTGGGGTAAAACGGCGGCATTTTGGATTTTGGCCCGGCGCACTTTTTTCTTAGACCCCCGGCAAAAAATGTTGTCATTTCATGTTGAATAGAGTAAATGGAATACAACAAACTGTTGGCAAAAAGAAAATGACAAAAAATGATTTTTCACACCCTGTTTACCATCATCAACCCTGTATAGCCCCCTTACCTTAATGCAGCAAGAAGTGCATTTGGCCTTATGTCATTCATATGGATCGTGTCCGGCTAACTCACAATTAGTTCAAAAATGTTTTTACACCTTTAATCCACTTGGAACATATTTTACTGTGGGCCGCCAGCTATAGCTAAAAAAGAAAGCAGACACCTTTAGCAATCCGTTGTGCGTGTTATGTGTGGATGTGTGGGTGTATGTGTGTGTGGATGTGTGTGTGTCCACAATTGTTCAGTTTTTTTTTTGAAAGTGGTGGGGACCTCACTTGAAAAAGTTCAAAAGTTCAAGTTCAATTGGAACCAAACTTCTGTCATAGGTGCACAATATGGGATCCCTCATATTTTGATGATGTCAAAGTCATGTTGAAAGGTAAAGTTCATGTGAGGTCCAGTTGAAAAATGGGGGCTTAAAATGTAAAATTGATCTAAATTGAAAAACTTGAAGTTCAATTGGAACGGACCCAAAGTTTTGTCATAGTGCACCATGCGATCCCTCATATGGTTGCTGAGATCAAAGGTCATGTGCCCGGTGTCAAAGGTCATGGGGCGGCCCCAGCTTATTTCTTTGAAATATGCTAGCGCGAAAGCCGAAACGCGCGAAATTCGTTATTATATATCTAAGACATTCATGCATACATGTTTTTACATCTGCACTGATATAGGGAAAACTCATGGGTTGATGTGTAAAAGCCTTATTGAGAATTGTATTGTAAGGCCATCATGTTAACCTGTTTTGGAACATTTTGCATGCAAGCCAACTTGAAGGGCTGTAGGTAATCCCTCAACATGGGAATTCCTAGCAAAACTAATGAATGTTTTGTGATACCGAGGCAACCAACCGTCTTCCCAGAGGGCACTACAGGCAGTAGAGGTAATCTTTGTTGTTCTGAAGCAACAAAATTCAATTTCTCTGTGACATAATTTGAGCTTATGTAACACATAATTCTGAATGTACAGGTCATTGGTTGTAGGTTGAGGAAACCCTGTGGAATTCATGATAGTCATCCCTGTTGGACCTCAGAGCACTAGGTAGCCCTATATTTTTTGATGGGACCTGGTTCGGGGGAAATAACTTATAGAAGTTTCTTGCAGCCACTGGATAGGATGACTAAACCAAGTGTCTTCAATAAACCTTCACGTGCAATTAGTAGAGGAGAAAGCATTCACATCCATGAGCAGGTGAAGTAAAGATATATTGCTGCTTTTAGATCAGAATGTGGCTGTCCTTTGTAATCTTGATACTTATTAAACCTTTTTTCAAATCGTGCTCAAGTATCATTGGAGGAGATTTTGAGATTGCTAAAACATACCAAGCCCACTTGTGTTTTTCCATCAAATTTTAACATTTATTCTCCAGTTACATCTTCTTAACCCGAAACACATTTGTCCTAACTGGAACTCACAAACCGTATCCTAACTTCATATCTTTACCCTAAACCTTTTTTAAGGTTTTGTCTTAATGTTTTCAATTTTACTTAATCACTGATGGCCTCAAGTAGGATTTAACATGGCTTTGATCATCCACATTCATAATCTGCATCAGGTTGCAGAGTTCAGGCTTGGTGCAAGCTACGGCTCTAGCTCTGTCTGCCGTACGGAGGGGTTCAACCATACATAGTGATTGCAATGTGCCTGTACTTTACGTGTGTAACTACCCATTGGTTGGTCTTAAAAAGTACTTAAAAAATTTTGAGAACTTGTTCTGTGATTAAAATAGCATAAATAGGTGGGGTTTTGGTGTTGGGTATAATAATAATAATCAGCGTATGTGGGTTTGGAAGGAAGTGGTGGATGGGTTGGATGAGGCAAAGGTGTACCGTTGGTATGGGCAGGTGACAAGGAGGGATGACCAAGTTTTAAGAATGGCCTGGTTTGGGGTGGACATTTCAAGGAGGAGGTGATGACTAATAACAAATTCATTTAAAGGAATTGCACGGTCAATCGTTAAAGAATCATGTTTTGTGGCAGTTTATACGCCTGTCAATGAACATGTCATATTAAAAACCTTTATCACATACTTAGATTTAAATAAAATCAAAAATCTATTGCATTTAAAAGGCACAAAAATTGCTACCAAAACATCAAAATGTGCAGAATTTTGCACCATTGAGAGCGATAAATTCACAATGGGGAGAAAAATTACTTAGTTTCTCCGATCCAAATCACAAAATTACACTTTTAAATCCTATTATCAAAAAAAAAAAAACTCCTATCATCACTGTGAATATGATGTTGTAATTAAATTTAAATACACTCTCAAATTTAAATTTTTTAAAATGATTGAAAATTCCTACAGCGCCCCCCCCAAATTCCATAGGCTAATAACGTTATGGAACCAAGATTGATGATGGTACTAATTATGGCAAGTCGGGGGGATGAGGTTGCGGTCACAAAGTGCTCCCTTAAATTGAAATTGTTCTCCAGTTTGGCACCTTGCTATATATTCCCGTTCCACAAGTGAACACCACATTTTTTCGATCGTCTCCACGTTTACACGTTGCCACAGTAACATTGGTGACTGCGAATTACAATCACTATCGGTTGCCCGCGCTTTCTCGCAACCGCTAGCTGATTTTGAGTGGGAGCGGCCACTAAACGGGTTGATCACTCTTCCATTAACGCAATATTTTCTAGAGACATTACAAAATTTCTCCAACCTCCTCCATTATTGTCTTTATATGCCTCACAGTGTGTTAAATCAAGAGCTGTCAAGATTAGGCCCCCTTTCTCACATGAGCTAGAAGCCAGGTGAACATTACGGCAAAATGAAACCGCTAGCTTGATTTGAGTGGGAGCGGCCAATGAACGGGTTGATCACTATTCACAACATCAAAACTTCACAACGTCAGCGACATTACAATATTTTCTCCAAGCCATCTCCTTTAGCCTATTTGCTTTTTTCGCTGTCATAAATTCACACTCCATATGGCCTCAATCTTGCTTAACCGTGTTAAAGACACTATCATTGATTTTCTTACATCAACAAATCGAAAAAATCATCAAAATCAGAATTTTTGTCATGTATGTAACAAGTACGTATCCTAACATACCCTGCAAATGATAAGACCAAAAGCAACCTAATACGGACAAGGATCGGAGATCTTTAGGTCATTATTGGCCGAACGACACTTACTACAAACACGTAATTGATGGAGAATCGTATCTGGGAACACTGCCGTGTTCTTCCTTTTTCTGTCATTCCTACAGCTGGAAAAAGGGTAACTTCTTATGAAGAATTCTAACAGACTTATCCTTCACTATTAGAAGCTATTCCTGCAATTTCAAATATTTTCAAATCACTGATAGTGTCTTTAAGTCAGGAGCCATCAAGAATTTCCCCCAACATTAGCTATAATGGCCAGGAGGAAAATTTTACTACTGCAAACAGGGCCAGCCGCAGAACTCCCACTCCCAAAGCCCCAATCAGTTGCGGTATCCTGGCGTGTCGGAGAAAGTGGCCACTAAGTGATTCAATCAATGGGGGAAATGGCGGGTGGTGCAGAGTACCCCCTTGAAGAAAGGCGGCAAAAATTGGGGGTAAACTTTGAGGCAAAAGCAGCCGTTTTTGACTCTACCCACCCTCCATCGGGGCGATTTTTCATTGGTCGAGCTGACTTTTCCCTGACCCGGCGTTTTTACCACCCCCTCCGCTTCCCCTCCGCACCGATGATTGCTGCCTACAGATTTAAATGCTACTTGCCCTGGGCTGCAATGATTCAAACAATAATTGTAATGAGATAATAATTAAAGGTCTAGAATGTAAATATAGGCCTTCTCTTTGCTCAGAATTACTTTTTTTGGGAGGGGGGGCTGGACCCTCGAAAAAGTGGCCTTTTTGGTAAAAGTGATCAAACCCCCGGTCCTTTTTGAACATCTCATCACCCTAAAATGGGCTTACTGTCAAAATTTCTTTCTCTCAATTTTGGACCTCTTCATCCTCAAATCAAGCAATAAAAGTGGACCTTTTCGGCCCTTCTGTGGAATTCCCTCCCCCAGTCCTCTCCCCCCCCCCACTGCGTACTCTCTTAAAAGCTTTTAGACTGATTCTCAATCGTAAGTTGGACTTTTCCCTCACTCAATCGTTCCATTTATAGAGTATAGGTTCTTGGTTCGCAGTCATTTTTTGGTTTGCAAAATCAAGAACATGGCCTACTGTCTAATTTACAAACTTTTGAGGTGATATTACTTTTTCCCCCTGCTGTTGTTTTTATCTATTGTATTTTTATTCTATAATTTTTTAGTAAATTATGGACAAAATAACACCCCTTTTACACAATACACATAGCTGATATCCGGGCTGATATTGGCAGAGGATCGGCGGTACCGATACGTCATGTGTAAAAAATACAACATAATATGATTCTTATTTCGTGCTATTGGTGTTTCCGTTGTGTCTTATGTTTTTTTAATATTTTGATAAAATGACCAATGAAGCTCGGCTCATACACGATACATGATCCCTATGACAGGTAAGAATTAGTACATCTCTCATTTTAAACATCTTTATGTGTCATTTCATGTCACGACTATGTCATCACGATCATTTAATACACTTAGCTCCTATTACTTTGTCTGTGGCATCAATTGACTTCAGTGGTGTTTGTATGTTAATCAAGGACTTTAGTCACGATGGACACAAAGAAATTGACTTTGCGTAACACAGTTAATTGTGAAGTGTTTGGCCTATGTTTGCCGTAGTAATTAGTGTATACCAGTTAACCCACTGTTTCGGACTTAGACTGGGACCTTGCCGATCATAGCGGCTTTGCAGATAGTTAGAACTCGATGTTTATATACGTGCCAAAGAGTTTACAGGGCACCAGCGAATATAGCGAGGTCCACCTACCAGAGCACGAATGCCTTAGCCTAATTTGTTATCACGCCCTCTACTAGTCAAGTGGCTTAATAACGCCTTACGTCGAATGTGAAAGAAACTATAATACGGATTTGTACAGTGTTTTCGCATGCAAAACTAATGTAGATGGTTCATGATTGGTAACACAACGTCTTTAACTCTTAGGAACTCTTGAAGACAATAACTAACAATGCACATTTCTCGACTTTTATCTTTTAACCTATAGCGGATCTCTAAACTACAAATTTCCTTTTTTTCGTCTAAACTAATCACACGTTCCTAATCTAACGTCTAGAAGCACCCTGTATTTCGTTTGTCCATGCAATCCTATGGGTTTATAACTTTTGTCCGGGTTAAACCCCTATAGCAAGCACCGTCTTCCGACCGTGGCGAAAGTCATGGAGAAGCACAGTGGAGGGGGAGGGTTTGGTTGAGGATGGAGGATGCACTGAAGCAGGCAAAAGTGGGAAGGGAGGGGGGATAGGGCACTTGCTGCGAGTGTTGGGTAATCTGGCCACTCCTTCCTCTGGGACAAAACAAACCGGATTTAAAACCTTTAATATTTTTCCTACTATTAAATCAGCTTATAAATAGTGCTTTATCATGGTAAACGCATAATTGCTGCTGCCATGCTGCATCCATGAAATCGTTACAATCATTTCACTTCATCTAAGGTGACAGCTGGCCAAGTGCACCTCCCTATCAGCACTTGGATTGGTAATATTCCCATTACAGCTACCCAGATTTTTGCTGGGGTCACAAAGCATTGAGATAAAATCTCTTGCTCGGGATACAACATGTTTTGAACTGCAGTGGGGCTTCGAAACTCACAATTTACAATGTTCTATAGGATCATGAGTCATGTCACTTTAATCTGATCTGTGTGCCACATGTTCTCTCAATCCTTGTTCAATAGCTATGGCATATTACAGTCAGACGATAGCGTACCTTGTAGTATACGTAGCGTAGTACATACAATCACCCATTATAAGAATACAAAAGGCGTTAAATTATAAAATCCTCGTGGGATTCCAGTTTTGAGACGAGAAAGGATACTAATTTCAGACTAAAATGCCAAACAAATATATAAACAATCTATTTTCCAACTTTGATTTCAGGTCGAAATTTATTAGTGAAAAAAATATCACTGATGACGCAAAATCGACTTCACCTAATTAAATAATTCTTTTATTTGAAAAAGATATCAAAAATCCCACACATACATTTTGTGATTAGCTTTAAAACTCTATGTAGTGGCAACAATTGCAGCTTCAGAACTGTAAACATAAACTGTCCCCGGGTGAATGTTCAACCTTATGTATTTTCTTTTAAAAAGTGCATTGCATTTGAAATTATGACTAATTACATATTTGTACGTATACGTACTATTAACGCTTTCTTTTACTAGACTGATTAATTAGATCACATGACCTCACTTGAGGTCTATTTTCTAAGCATTGCATTTTTGGGGATTGGTCAAAGCCCCATCCTCTGGTCTGCCATGTTCCAATTCTCAAGAAAATGCACTTCGAAACTTTTGAACCCCAACCAACATCTGCTTCCAACCAAGGTTTTTAATTTAAAAATTGTTATGCTGAACAATTAAACTTGTCCATCATTTTTTAGAGTAGCTGACCTTTTTCAATTTCTGACAACCCCTGACTGGTGCTGGTGGATGTTAGGAGGTGGACTAGTTTGTGGACTCTGAGCAAGTATGGATTCTCCATGTTTTAAATTTGAAAGACTCACCAAATGCTGGATTTGCTAGATTTATTTTTTAATTATTATAAATGCTTGTCACGGTGACCTTGCGTTGGGTAGCTAAGATGTCTCCTTGAATTAAACCTTTATGGTTCCATGGAAGGACACTGTTTGGATTTTATTTACGAAAGACACTCTGCATCTGAGTATCAGCCTCCCTGGTTCTCACCATTTTAACGTTAAGAATTTTTGTATCCATGTTTTTGATTATTAGTTGATATGATCAATTATTTAGATCCAGTGGGATTTTCGTGCCAAAATTTTGATTTTATTTCTATTGGCTAACTTTGTCACTTTTGGGGTGTTGATTTCAAAAAGTGTAGGTGCCATTTTTTTCAACCACGCCTTCAGCAGTCGCCATTTTGAATTTCAAATGCTGCCATTTTTCATTATATTTTGTCCCTATAGCTCGGGCTATTAGCAACTTAGAGGAGTAAAAATGGTGGCAATACCCATGTTTGTGATACCAGGGATTCCCTTGAAGCATGTCTTACTTGTCACTAATTTTTGGTTGCCCCCATCGTTGAATTTCCAAATGGTCGCCTTTATTCAAATATGTTTATATAACCTGTATCTCGGATCTCGGCTTATGATCAAGCTTTAGAAGTGTAAAAATGGCGGCAAATACCCAAGTTTGTGATACCAGAGATTCCATTAAAAGCATTTGCCTTGCTTGTCACTAATTTTGGGGGTTGGCCGCCCATCCTTGAATTTTCAAAATGGTCGCTTTTTCAATTACACGATGTACAATTGTCCCATATCTTGGCTTAGGAGTAAACAGTAGAAAATGGTAAGTGGTGGCAATACCCCTGTTTTGGCATGCAAGGAATCTTTCTAAACGCATTCTTATTTGTATCTAATTTTGGTTTATCCCATTTTGAATTTCAAATGGTGCCATTTTCAATTTATGTTTTGTCCAACGGGAAACTGCTGATCTTATCATCCGTTATCAGTGCTACTTTCACTGCACCGGCGCTTTGGTAAAGTTACGGGCGGGATAATTAAAGACTTATGACATTGCCGTAAACGCATGGGACCCCTGCTCTAGGAGGAGCTGTTTCTATTTTATTAAATCTTGATATGTCTGTAACAATTAGAGTGCTTAAATATGATTGAATATTTCCGAGTAAGTACTTATTTTAAGCCACTTTATTATCGGAAGGCATTAAGGATAAGGAGACAAGAATGTAAAAGAAAGAATGAAAGGGGAAGACGAGTATAGCTAGGGCTAAATTTGACACGAAAGAGAGAGGTAAAAAAACCTTTGTGTTTCTCCTGCCTTCCCATCATTCCCTTGCTTTCGAAAAAAGAGAAACTCCCCTCCCCCTACTTGACTTTTTTTCTCATTTTCCCCTTCTATTGGGTAAAGTTTATGGGGAAACTCAAGGTCTTTCGATCTACCTTCCCGCGTACTGAAAACCTTTTCCAGTACTGCAAAAGCCTTCTATCTCCTTTCCGCGTACTGGCAGGGAATATGTAATGAGGTAAACTGGAAGGAAAAGGGTAAAGAAAAAGGAGAAAAAAAGTGGGATAAAGGCAGAGGAGCGGGGAGCAAGGGGGGAGCGAGGATTTCCTGAGGGAGTGAAAAAGAATGAAAGACAGGGAGAGGAGGAAGGCTAGGGGGATGGATTAGCGACACAGAAGGATAACTGGAAGTCAGGGGAGGAAGAGTAGTGGAGATTACGGAAGGGCAAAAGGGTGAGGGAGTGGAGGGGTGTTGAGAAGTAAAAATCGGGAGAGGCTCCCTCCTTTATTCATGCTTCCTCTTTCTCCTTTCCTCTCTCTGCAGTGACATTCATGTAAACCGATTTGTTAAGGAGACATCCAACTGATTATACTGCCTCATAGGCCTTCAGTGCTTTGCCTTGCCTCAAGGGATACCACTTTTTTTTGTATGTCCTCTCAAAACTGTCATAAACACTTGATCTTGACTTGCAAGAGAGAGCAATGAAACTGCAATCTCCAAATACCAATCTGGGTTTTGAGAGTTGGTGAGGTCCATGCTTGTTGTGCTTCACTTCACGCTATCGCAAAGTATCTTGAATCCATAAGCACTAAGCTGTCCTTTATTCACACAATCACCCATCGACATCCATCAAATACTTGTACTGATGCGTTTTAAGCCTGGTGTAGAGTACCATGTAACCAATATCATGGTCTGCTATGAACTCCTCATTGAAGCAACTTTGCAGCTAAGAAAGCTTTGTATAACCACAATCCTAATTCCGAACTCCACACTAGGCTTCATATGAGACAAGAAGTTATGGTGGGTGTCTTTGAAGAGGAAAAGTAAATCTTCAGAGACCATATCCGAGCTGCACTTGGTAAAGACCTTCCGCTTTCGCAGATGGCAAATGAATTCTCCTGAGTTATATGAATCAGGTAGAGAGTCTACTTTTATTCCAGCAGGTAGACAGGGAGAGTGGGAGCTTGGTCTCGGTGCCCTTGGTGAGCAAGTCAAATACTTACTTTGCTCCTTACTCTACAAATATGCTGACTTGGTAGCAATTCGCCTTGCCCCAAATAAAGATGTGTTAAGTGCTTGAGACAAAGACACTCTTGGGAAGGTCTAAAATCGGGTGATTTCATGGTGACTAAGTCAGGTCCCCCAAAATTCCATCACAAACCTGGTTCGTGACCAATCATTGGAACAGCTTATCAGATTTTCTGTTTATCCGGCAATCACTCTTTCTCTCAATGGCGCCTTTCTAAACCCACAATGACAAGAGTATTTTGTCATTCATTGACGAGTTCAAACAGGGAACCGCCAAGTGACTCTCAGGTGACTTAAGGCCGACTCAGAGATTTCCTGAGGAGGGCGCCTCAATTTCCAAAAAATCGTGTTTTTTGCTGTACATAAAATGCTGTCCATATCTAACACTGTGTGAAATTGCTAAGCTACATCGCATTCCGTCAATATAGAAAATCACAACTTTGTTACAATTTCCGGATCCGAATTTTTGATATACACAGTAGCCTATGGACTAGACTACACGTAATGTTTACTGCATCAAAACGAAATGATCCGGTCAAGTTTGACATCAGAGATTCGACTATTATCAATTAAGTACCCACTGAATCCCTGCTTTCTCATTTGAAACAAGTCTCAACTGACAGATTACTTGTGAAACCTCTACTCCAGAATATGAAGATAGCAGCACGAGCTTAGTTGGCATCCCTCACTAACGTATTCCACACACCAGGTGTGTATGGCTCCATATTTGTGAGCAACAGCTCTCTCGAGGAGGCAGACACCTTGATCCCATGCATGTATTTGATGCGTCCAGACTGCGAAACATCATAGATATAAAATGTATATTCGCCAGACACGGATGTCTTCATTTTCCTCATAGGATTTGTATTCAACAAAAGCCCTTCTATGCGAGCTTCACTTTATCACCGAAAAGGAAGCCAAGCGCACAGTTGACATACGTGCACAGTGTGCAGCAGTTGGAAGCAAAAAATCAGTCTACTAGGTCTGCACACTTTAGATGTTACTGATCTGGGGAAGGAAAATTTGCGGGCAATCTAAGAGCTTCTAGAGTAGGTGGATAAAGTCTAGATGTCAAGCGTGACGCAATGGGCGTATTCCAGAAATTTCGTGACGATAAGTTACGACTAGACAGCATGTTAAATGTTCGTGGAAAACTTCTTTGTGGCATGGTGTATGTCAAGAACAGCAATATGAGCACATTTGCCAAGAACAGCGCCCTTAAATGCAGTGACTTTGGTAACACAATTGATTACAACGTAACAAGCCCAGAAGGCTATCCTGATCACATCATATCATCATTGTCCGTCGTATACGGAATGGTCGAAAGCAGCCGAGACAAATTTGTACCAGGCTGCCTTATTCCTATTTTCATGATTGCTGGATTTCACTTGCATACAGTCCAGTTTCTTTAGCAATGACATCAGGATAACTACGTTTTACTACTCTGCGACGGCTAGGTTTTTTCCTCCAGGTGGTGTCCAGAAATTCAGGTGAGAGAGAGGTTTCATTTGTCCGCATTCATGACCTCAAACTGGAGACCGTCTCTTTTTTATGGTTTCTGAATAGGAGTGGTATCTGCTCCATATAACCTCATTGTTGAAAATAATGATCTCTTCCAGCTGATGTTACGTACTCTCAAGAAGTTTGTATATAACCGTCTTGATCCCTGTCCTCAAGGCTTTTGGGTAATGGTCCAAGTCTCAGCTCCATAGATGAGTTCTCTACACATGCCCTGAGGAACTTAAGTTCTATCCTGATTAGGTAGCACATGTTAAAAAAATTCCGTAAATTTACGGAAATTTCTGGAAGAAGTATTTCCAGAGACATTTTAGGGTAATTTTACAGAAATTTCTGTCAATTTATAACGGGAACTTTGAACAGTAATTTTTAAAGAAATTTGTCTCATATTAACGGAAACAATGTGTATTTTTAACAAGAAATTTTTCCGTAATTAAATTACGGAACCAAAAAAAAGTCCGGAAATATTGCTTGGCCAGAAATTGTTAAGATATTTCCGTACATTACATATTTTTATG
>JAMKCH010018301.1:0-22687 GCA_023653785.1 Ophioderma brevispina
TTAACCCTTTGGGTTCCGGGAGAATAAGCCCTGTTTGAAAAATACAACTTTAGCATTCAATAAGCCATGTGTGGAAAAGAATCATGGTTTATATGGATTCAATTTGTGTTTCATTTTCTGCATGCTGCAATTATTCTGGCCAGTGTGGGGTGTATAGTATCCAAAAACTTTGGTTGCAAAAACCCTTGAGAGAAAACAAATATCGCCCAAAATTATGACATTTCTTTACCGTTTCCCCACCAAAAGGGGAGAGACCAGGGAAGCAACGTGGGAGGCAGGATATGATATGATAAATGGCGCGGGGCGGGGGGCACAGTATCATGTGCTCGGTTAGATTGCACTAGCCTCAGTACTCTGGGCCTATGAGAAAGATTATAATGGCAAAGATGTGACTTTTTTTGCAGAGCAGTTGTGTGTACCCTAAATAAAACTGGGGGTTACCACCTAAATTCGATCTCTTAGAAAAAAGATAGCACATCTGTACATTCACTTTTTGGGGTGGGGGGGGGGGGTATTTATATATTTTTTTAGGTTTTGTTTTCAGCTTCGTTACATGACTTGGAGTCCTGAAGTGACGTGAGTGTGGAGGCTCCAATAATCTTTTATGTTATTATGCGCAGTTTGGATTTTTGTTTTGTAGTATATTCGCTAGAAACATATGGACAAGTTGACATCTTTCACCTTTCCCCCACTCAATGAGAGACCAAAAAGAGCCACCACGGGGGCATTCAAGGTATCCGTAATAACAGACTTTTAATTATACCCTCCTTACATACCAGGTTTGCCTGAAAAAAAGCCGCCTCGGAAAATGAAAAAATATTGATTTTTTTTTTTAGACACAATCATTATTAAATTACTGCGGGTCACAGTTGTGCAAAAAAGAATAGGTTATGTGCAAAGAAGAATAGGTTAATACAGAGCTAACACAAAAATACTTAATTATGCCCAAACCACAGATCGATAAAAGATTTGCCTATAGTATCAAGGTACCAAGTTGTTTCGTTACCAGATTGAGATAAAAAAAAGGACCCACACAAACAAAGAATCCCATCATTTAAAATACCTCAAACTTATTCGAGCAAAATGATTTTTTGTTTGAACCATACTTATTTCCATTACCTCCGTGCAGTGACTTCAGTGCAAGATTTGATAGGCGCACAAGTAAGCCGCGTCGCGCTGGCTTAAAAGTAGCGGCCGTTTTTACAAGTCCGCACAAAGACGGCTTATCTTCACGCGTGAGTTTAAAAGATGCGTCAAGGTTATGACTTCACTGAAAGGAGGTAGAGAGAAAAGGCTATGAGAGAGTTTTTGATTGATTACAAGTGGTCTGACAGTAACTGAAATATGCACAACTACTCAAAATTCAGTATTGTATGATTAGTTTGTTCTCATCATGTACAAAAAAATATGGGCAAAACATGTTAGTTCGTTAGAGTTGTCTGTCTCTCCAGCTCTATACGTTTCGTTGTTGTTTTGAGGTATAGAGCTGCCTTAAGACAAACAAATTTGGCAAAAGGATTGTGACCTCAGTGCGCAACCAAATGCACAATGCTGAGGTCAATAGTCTCCACATGGAGTGAACTACATAACATTAAAGAAATTTCGCCAAAATTTAGCCAATTTACCAGAAATGCCAGTTATGACTTAAAAGAAGTTTCCAGCCAAATTTAGCCAATTTATCCAAAAAATGCCAGTTCTGACTTACGCTACAGAAGCCGCTGGAGGATATACCAGTGTCTTTGACAGTCATATTGTCGGTGATATGGCCATAGTTCTCATTGCACTCGGAATTTGAAATCAGATTATTTACCAGTTCCTAGATGATCCCAGATTGACCTGATTAAAAAGCAGTAAGTATTGTAGAGTAAATATTATTTAAATCCTCCAGATACTTGTAAATTGATAACCCGACGAATGATCAAAAATTTTGAGTTTATCACGAAAACCTACTGTTTATCCACTGATAACTATGTTTATCGAAAACTGATTTCATCAGAAACATTTTTTTCGACAAAAAACAGCGTTAGCAACCGATAAACCGTGTTTAACGATAACTAAGTTATCAAAGCAAAAAAAATTCTATCGATAACCCCGTTATGCAATAGTGGTTTTTTTTTTTCACCTCATAAACATTGTGTTTCAATAAACTAAGTTTCTCAAACCGAAAAACATTATTTAATAAACCATTTCCGAAAAACTTTAGTTCAAAGCAAAATAAAAAAACAGACAAAACAACAATGGTTTAGCCTATTTTCACAATTTTATCCACAAACTAGTATAATCGAAAACAGATTTTTTGATAAACTCAAGTTTTTCAATTGAAACAGTTTTTCAAACTACCTATTATTAAACCACGCCGATAAACTTGGTTTATCAAATTAAAAAACCTGTTTATCTATAAACACATTTTTGGCACAATCGGGTTTTCCAATTAAAAACAGGTTTTTATTCGAAAAAACTGTCTTCATTGCCAATAGCTGATTTATTAAAACGAAAAATAATATTGTTTGCGTTCAATAAAATTGTTTTGTCTTTTTTCCTCGTGTTATATTACCCTCCATTGTGTGATTAAAATATTAAATATATATTTTTATTTGACGAAAAGGTTTCTCATGGAAAAAGCACTTGTTTACTATGGAACTCCCTTTGTTCGATATTTGAGATAAGACCAGGGTTATTTGCTTAGGATAGATGTGCAAGAGAAGAAAGTGGAATCCCCTAGTGCTATGTTGAGATCTGCGCCTGTTGTTTACAACTAGGTGAATGGGAAATTCCCAGAAGAAAAAGGGGCCAAGATGTAAATTTTAGAAACGAGTCATTGTTTAGCTTTGAGAGATAAAACAGATTGCATTATAGGTAATTCTCCATGATTTTATAAATGTGAGGTGATGCCATGTAGATGATGTTAATGTTTATTTGGAAATCCTTTGGCATGCAAGATTTATGTTGATGTAGTGATTATTCTTAGGAAAGGGGAATCTAGGTGTGAGAAGTTAAATACTTCTCACTGGAAAGACTCAGGGCCAGCAGCAGTTGTAACCAGGACTAACAGCATAGTAATAGCTAGTTTCAATCTACCAAAATTATAGACTGTGCTTTACATTTTGCCAGGATTTATAATATAATACTTTGAGATCACCGGAGCTTGATAGCTTAACTGTCAGCTTGTCCGTCTTTAAGCCAAGAGCTTCATTGGTTGGATCCAAAAGGGATTCCATGTTTTGGTGGTCCTATATGAAAGGACTTAGCGGTAGACGATGTGGTCTAATACACTGCATGTATTGCGAAGTATTAGTGTCGTTGAGGGGATACCCCCTGTCGTCTTGAACTGCTGGACAAATCAATCTTCCACGACTGGGAAGATTCTCATGGATTTTGGGTTACCCATGGATTTTTATATGAAACTTGCACGTTGTCAATTTTTGGAGTCTTGCTGTTAGGACATATCATCGTTGAACTTGCAAACTCTTCTTTTAACTATGGACATAAGCTGTCACTATACTGTTGAGTTTATCATTGAATAGCACGTTTTGGACTACCAATTCTTGAACCAATCTGATTACAATCATAAATCTCTGTTATTATATAAAAATTAGATCATTTGTGCACACGGCTAATTTGTGGTTTTGACTGAATTTATGACCTATGACACCATGAGACGTAATAACACTCGATAATCCTTTGTTTATGACTAACAACCTTTGTGTTATACGACTGATAAACACGATTTATCGGCGATTACATTGCTTTCGGTGATTGCCAGTGTAAGGGAAGACACCGCCAAATTTTCTCTAACCAAAGTACGTGTTTCTGTTTTCTTTTCTACGCTGTTTATTTTGACAAGCTAACATTATTCCAGAAGTCTTAACGGAGTTTGACCAGAGCACACCACGCACAAATCCCATGATTTCCCTAAATAAAAGGGGGCCACACACGACAGGGTGAGCAAGTACTTAATTACTGACAGGTTAACACATTCGACCGCCCGCATACGTCCTGTTGTGCTTATTTCTATTAGTCGCCAAGAGTTCAGGCATACTCTCCGACGTAATTCACAGAAAAATGCCATAATTACGGTGATATGAGCTATATTTTAACAAACTATGTTAAGTTTGATTCATGAAACTCGCGTACAACACCATGAACGAGCAGTTTTTCTTCTCCACAACTATGGTATGACTTTTTTAGAATCACCAACGCAAAAATAAAAATAAACAAAGAAGCGTGAATACAGTGTTCGCCAGTGATGCCAACCAGAATAAAAAAAAAAAGGGTCAAGTAGAGGTCACAGCGGTCCAGAAGGTCACTTCCAATATTATGCTGGTACTCCCACAAAATTATACCCATACGATGGCAATGTTCTCACAGTGTCCCACGTTGTATGATCAACCATACGTCTCGTGCATACGCTTCATTCCTCTACCAGGTCAATACGGGCTTTATTTGGGATAAACGATTATCTCTATACTTCCCTAGCCACAGAGAGAATGGAGATGCGATATTCGCAGTTCAGGTAAAATCCCGCTACATGGACTTAACATTGCAATAACACAGAGATATCTAGTTTGTTTTGCAATCATTTGCCCTCGATTCACCAAACAGTCTTTTAAAAAAGAGCCCTCAATTTATCTAGTTCTTCTATCATGTCTAACTGTGCATTAACAAGCAGTTACCTAAATAGTAACGCTGATGATTTGGCGCCAGGCTAGCGATTATCCTCCCTTTGAAGCTTCCTAAGCCCCGCTTGATGTTATTGAGCATTAGGATCCCAAAAGCCTCAGCGAAGTGGGATAATGATATTCTGTGGAGACCAATGTGGACCTTGGGATTTCACCCCAGGTCCTAGACCTGACTGGCAGCTAAGGCCGAGGATCAACTGAGAGCAGCTCAGGCTTGCAGATGGCTAAGGATATGTGGTGCTTTTCCCTAAATATGCGTTGGAAAGATTGAAAGTCCCATTGGCCCTGAAACTCAGGATACCAATGATTGAAATGGCACGTCTCTGGATTGCTTCAAGTTTGGATAGTGTAGTTGGTGTTTTTCCACACCATGCTGAAGGCTTTCATATTCCATGTGGATCGCATCCGGAGCTATAATATAACAGCCTTTTAGAGTTTGGGGCGATGGCCAGCCCACACAAGTGTTTAAAAACCCCATATGCACTTGGCCGTATTCGAACCGGGCGACCTCCGTATTACTATAACGGCGCTCTAACCAACTGAGCCACAAGACTGGGTTGGTAGACAGAGCGATAGACCTCATCTATAGGAGTTAAGTTCCATCCTTGTCTACCTGGAGAACTAAGTAGTTAAAAATTCAGCCCTTTGAGTTGTCTCGAGAAAGGGTGCAGCCAGGCGCGTAGCATTCTGAGGGTGGCAACTTTCCGGGGTTGCAACAATTCCCTATCAACAAGCCAAAATTTCCTGGTCGCAGCATAAGAATCCGAAAAGGGGCTGATTTAAAACATAAATAATCAGTGTTTTATTTTCCGATTTCCCCTCAATAATTTGTCATAGGGGGCACTCTGCCCACCCCCTCTGGCTATGCCTCTGCCCCACTGGGCTACTCCACTGTGTGCAGCTCGACGTAGCCACTCCTCGGCGCGGACTGCAGTTTTAGCCATCTGTAATCACATTAGACGTAAATCCCTCTGCCGACGTCTTCCAGAGTTGTTCCAAAGAACTGGAGGACATCAGTGAGTCTATGATATTCATGTCTATACAAATTTGTGGATTAAAAAGTTTGGTGGAAAACTTCAAGTTAGCCTACAAATTACCTGATGTCCTTTAACCCCCTATTACTCAGTTTTTTTGAGTTATTATTTTTATGTGTAATAATGTGCGCTGTTCTTTCAATGGCCTATCATTTGCAGAGCAATTGAAGACATTTTACATTTGTGAAAATGTGCCAGTGCCGCTTTAAGAGAAGGCTGCAGCTGGGATTCTGTCCTCATTTAACTTTATGAAGGTCATGATTGTGACATCGTCCTCGTTGAGGATGGATGATTCAAGATTCTTCCTTGTGCGTCCGTCATTGGATATAATAAAAGAGGGCATAGATTGAGCCTTTTGGAACAGCTGCATTGATCGACTTCTTGATCTATCAACCTAGTTATCTGTCCCCTCTCTCCTTCCACTCTCTCTCACTCTCTCCCATCGCCTCCGTGCTGGGCGGCGGGTCTCTCTCCCTTCTATCTCGCTCTCTCTGTATTTTCCCACGCTCTTTTACGAAATACTCTTTCCCTTATTTCTACTTTTTTTATTTTGTCACGTTAATTACGTTTTTAACGAACATGTAGTTGTAATTCAACTAATCGTCAAAATGTATAAGGTGTAGATAGCAAAAGAGGTCGTTAAGATTACTTACAGTAATTCTCGAGTTTATGTGTGGCGTGCGTATGGATTCGGATATATAGCTGGGCGTATGAGTACATGTAGTATGATGGGCAGTAACAAAATCGGTGACACATAATATTAAAAAAATACCTC
This sequence comes from Ophioderma brevispina, assembly GCA_023653785.1. Classification (NCBI taxonomy): domain Eukaryota; kingdom Metazoa; phylum Echinodermata; class Ophiuroidea; order Amphilepidida; family Ophiodermatidae; genus Ophioderma; species Ophioderma brevispina. The sequence goes on from JAMKCH010018301.1 coordinate 6,489, forward strand.
CTTGCTGAGACTACCCCATCCAATGACAAAGCTTAACACACGGTAGGTTTGCCAATTCCTGTTGATTAACTGCAAGACACAATGGCCGCACATAAGGAGTGTACCTCACGGGATTGTGAAGTCGTAGAAACACATATCGTTGTCATGTGTGTCCTTGCCGTAGTTTGGATGACATTATTTGTAACTGTAGATTCTTGATGTAATCAGAAGTCGTGGATCGTAGCAATGTCACCGAACACTACTGCGTGGTTACATCACTGTTAAAAGCAAAAGATATAGTATTTTACCGGCACAAATGGGGGTATTTCGACGTTTTTGACTTTTCATTGTTACAATAGTTGTATTTGTATTTATTATTTATTTATTTATTTATTTATTTATTTATTATTCATACATTGTTTTATTGATTTCACTCTAATTTTAAACAATGAACCAATACACTATACCTCGAAAATGGCGAAATTAAAGGCTTTTTTTACATTTTCCAAGCAAAATTGTCAAGGAATATTGAATTCTGGTACCGTGTGAAGCTACAACCTCATCTCCAGGTAAAAATATGTGAAAACAGGTAAAAACATAACAAAATAACACGTGAACTGTGCCTTTACACAGTGCTACTCGTATCAAATCCATTGTACTGCAACGTTACCTTACGATGCTGAAATGTGAACTGACATGTATTCCCCGGCATGCAGTTGGTTAATTGATCGTACCTACAGGGTGCAGCAGTAAGAGCCCACTCATTGTCGATCAGTGAGGCACCACACAAAAAATTTTTTTTTTTGGGGGGGGGGGGGCCCGATGGATCTTTTATATAACCAGCCCATGCCAACTCCCCATCATCAGCATTTGACCCGCCAACAATAGTTGAACGGACTCGCGTGCCACAATACCTGGGTTGAGCAGGGTCCGGGTAAGCCCTATAAATATATTTGCTAACTGTCATTTGAACTTATAGAATATGGGACATGTCCTTTTTTGCTGTGTTGTTGTTGTCTCCATCAGGGGGGCTAGAGGAAAACCAAGTGTAAATTGGTATAATATTATTAAATTACCGTCTGATCATGCAAATACCCTTCCTTTTCTTGAAAATTAATATAATAAGGAGGGGAGAGGCGATGGGATCACCGTCATTTCGTTCCCGTTCAGTCGACACATGGGGAACACATAGACTTGAGGCAAAAAATGAGCTAAGATATTCCAACAATCGAGCCCCATATGCGGTGGGTAAATAATTCAATTCAGATTCTTCGGGATGCGGTTCCGGTGTTGTAGACAATGTGGGGTCAAATCAGTGCAAATACTGGAACGTATATAAAGGTCGAATCGCTGTGACGCGGACGAAATAATATAAAGTGACAATAATAAAGTAATGGTGTTAATCGAGAGTCAGAGCTGAATATCGAAACATAGAGTGTATGCAAAGCAGACTCACAATAAAACGTTACAATTAACAACTAGCCAAAACGTTAAGCAACCATCGATCCTGACCAGCGCTATTGATTCGCCTAATGTAGACGTGCTCATGCGATAACAGCCGGCACATTTGCGGTCATACACGCCATAGGACATACACATTATAAGCGCATGTGAAGGTTAGACACTATGTGCCCGCCCGTATCGCATAATTATACCTATCCCTATACACAGCGCGGAAGTTCAAATGCGCGTGGTCAACAAGTGTTTTAATTCTAGTTAATATAATTCCGTTTTTCGATGAAACTACTTTGATATGTCTCAATATTTATTTTATGAGTAATTTACTATATTATATTATTCGTTGTTACAGGTTCTCCTTTAAGGTGCTATCACCTCTCCGATTTAGACTTGAGTAGTTTTTCTTATGACGTAAGCACAAATACTTATCCTCATTCACCAGTACAGTAATCTCAGCTTCTATAGTGCGTGTTCCTATTAACTTTGTCCGTATTTTTCATCATTATTCTAAATGAAAAGAAAAGACGAACAGAAATCTGAAGGAACCTCTGGCATTCACCTAACAACTTTTTTTTCTCGTTAGTTCTACTCAATTTAGAGCATTTTTCGAAGAAAACATAGTGTCACGACCTATTTATAATGTAAACTGGTCATTTATTTTGAAAGAGAAAGACGGGTATTTTGTTACTCACCCGAATCGTGGAGGTGAAAACCCCTGGATCTTCTCAACTGCGTGGCAACATAACAATGGCTTTGCATACCGGGCCAACTGTGGAATAGTTTTATCTTCATTGTTTTGCTGAAGGCTGGCGTATCCATTGGTCATGATATTAGGGAAGGAAAATGAGGTAATCTTTATTAATTTTCAAGAAAATGTTCAAGTTCTATTTGCTGGATCAGACGGTTAAATGCGCTAAATTGTATTGTGCAGACGTTAGCACTTCATTCACACAATTACGGTCAATGATGCCGAATCTTATATTTGAGATCATGCTTTACTCCCTTTGCTGGCATTTTCTCTGTGGGTTGTCCCGGTGTTTTACACACGAGACTTTGCTCATTTTTAGCAGTGCACCTACTGTTTGAAGTCGCAAGTTTCTACCAGTCATTTGGATGCCTTCCCTTACCCACCGCCACGATCAACTGCTCTTTTTTGTCAAAAGAGGTGAAATATAGTTTGTGATGGATTACATGACAAAGTAACCACGGGGAGAAAAACCGAACAAATACAAAACAAACAATAAACAAGGGGGAGGTGGTAAGTTGGTAACACCCCCACATCAGAGTTTAATACCAACCTATCAATCACGTGTGTCATCTTGGTCGATTATAAGAAATATTTATTTTATGAGTAATCTTGCCGATCATATTTAAGTTTGAGCACACCTCTTAGGTATTTAATAATTAATTATGAAGTCGTCCACGGCGGAAATTCTCTGAAGCTATTATCAGCTATGGTTGACCATCACGACCTCCGCTTGTATTAACATTCTTACATGACCGGCCAATCAAGGTTCGAGATAGCGACCTAGCTAGAGTGCACCTCGTGACATCTAACATATGCATAGCAGCTAAAAGTAAGGCCACTTTGTCACACTACATTCTTCTACTAATTATGTTCATACGAATTGTCTATCCTTACCCTGTGAGCAAAATACGCCAGCATCTTCACTATGAACAGTTATGCGGACCCCATCCAGAATGAACATTCATGCAAGTTGTTTTCAGATCCTGAACATGCGACATCATCTAGCCATATACTGACCACTTCCTTGTCCAAATGTGCTCCTCCGTGAGCTTCTGCTGCACCATATGGAAGTCCAGTTTTGACGGCACACTACTGTCGCGTCTTTGTACTCCATGCATCATCACACACTGTACCCCATACTCATTGTACGACACTTTCCACCCGCCCTTCGTTTGAAAGTACTTCCGCCCGCTAAGCGAACGTCAGGACGATCTATAATCACAGCCAACAAAAACACGATCAATTGAAGGTATTACACTCTACCGCTATAAAATGGATTGATTAAACCATATGTTTGATAGCCAGGTGAAACATGGAGTTTCCCCCTCCTGGATTTCCGCCCACACTTCACGAGGGGCACCCCACTTAATTGTTCAAATTAACCTTCATTGGAAGACAAATCCACTCAGAAATTGATGCTCTGCTTCCACGGGTCAAAAAAGGACCCAATAATTAGATCACAGTCTCCCAATAAATTTCCTTTCGTGACTTTTGTTATCTTTGTTTTCTTTCAAAAACAGTAATAGAAGTTCATATATTTACGAGGGTAATTGTGAAAAAATACAATCTAAATCGGGGTGGTGCAAGTCCAGTTAAAAAAACAAATCTGCAGTGTTTGGTCCCCGAATACCGGCTGCCTAAGAATATCAAGAGGGTTATTATTTGCTGGGATCAAATTTGGTATGATGTTACATCTAGTTCACTAATATTCAGGGAATGGAATTGAGACACATTTGATTAAGGGAGGGGATTTATGTGGTCTGAAGCAGTGAAACTTGAAGTGACTTCTTAATTTTCCTAAATAGTGTACTATACATGGTACACATCATATCGTAGCCCATGTCACAAATTTTAAAAATTCATGTAAATGTGTGCTCTGGGTGCCATGGTTAACCACGTAAGGCCTATGATTGCTTCTAAACACAGAACGGAAAGAACTAATAACTAAAACAAGCTACTGGGTCAAAACTTGGGTGGCATGTGAAGGGGGTAAATACGCCGTGAACCATGAAGCCGGATTTTTTGATACCGTTGCCATTGCAACCGGCAATCGACCAAATCAATAATTTCATGGCGTACGTAATTTGAATTTGGAACACAATTTTGAAAATCGGGCTCCATGGTTCACTAGACCTATATGTGCTGACATATGTGTGCCACATGTTCATGTGCAAAAATTTCTTTTTTTTAAAAGCGTAGCATTCTCGAGTTACGTTCGTTTTCGTTTTGGTTGTTTGCAACATATTTAGACAAATTGAGGGCGCGTTTGATGTGAAATATGGATTTTTAAAAAAAAATCATTTTATACGAATTATTCATAATGTTAATGAAAGAAATCATCGAAATCGGTGCACCATGTCCTGTTATTAATTTTTAAATAATTTTCTTAAATATCGCAGGGTGAGAAAACAATAAAATACATAAAAAAATTCACTTCCCCAGTACATTAAATACTTTAAAATTATGGACAAAATAATATGAGTATTTATTACTTCGACTTAGAACAACAAAATAAATGCGTTAAATGCCGTATAAATAATCTCTTGAAATCTTAAATATAACCATTTAAATTTTCACATGTAAAGTATAGGAGACTTATGCGTTTTGGCAAATTTCGTGTACACTGAAGCTTTCACTTTGATCAGCCAGATCTCGGGAACCGAATGTCCGATTGCGATCGAATATTAAAAAGCATTTTGTAGATTAACAATAACACAATTAAGCCATTGCCATGATCTCATTTTAGTAAATTGAACAATTTTTTACAAGGTCAGACCCCATACCCACCCCCCCTTACACTTTTGAAAGAAAGAAAATATCAAACTTTTACAACTTGACATAACCACAGCTGTAATAGTCATCCATTGATACAAAATAAGAAACCAACATTTATCTAGTATGCCATATAAATGACGCTCATAAGTGGGTGGCAACCACTTATTACCTGATGGTTTTGACAAGAGCTTTTTAGTTGAATAGGAAAGTTCACCAGAGGTGGTAGTCGTGATATACCCACCATCTGCCAAAAATGCACTATTTTCCTTGGCAATCTTGAAAAAAGAAGTATCATGTACCCTTACCATCTACGCAAACCACAGGCCATCTTCACTATGAACACAGTTAGTGTACCCCATCCGAATTGACTACATGATCCAAGGTGTTTTCAGAATCCTGCACATGCGACATCATTCTAGCCATATCTGACCCAGTTCCTTGTCCAAAATGGGCTCCTCCATGAGCTTCAGCTGTGCACCAGGTGGGGGAAGTCCAAGTTGCGCGCTACTACTGCCGCGTCGTGCGTACACTCCAACCATCATCACACACTGTACCCCATTACGCCATTAACAACACTTCCACCAGTCCTTCGTTTAAAATCCTCCCGCCGACTAATGGCGAAAACGTCAAAACAGGTCTAAAACACAACAAGTATATAATTATTGGTTACAACCCCCTTCTAATTTTCTTTCACCTTTAAACTATACAAAAATAGAAGCCTCCTATGGAGCCAAGATTTGGTTTTTTGGCGTCTCAGTATTTTTTTGACTCTTTTTTATGATTAGTAAGATGTCTTTGGCAAAAAGCCGGAAAAGAAAATCTGAAAATCCGTTTCACCATTTCGAGATCATTTAGTTAGGTCGGTTATGAATCTGAATGGGGTTCATCTTTGGTGGATATATACGAAAACAAATTTGTTTCTTCCAGTCTTTGCCTATTTTGGTCTTTTAAAAATTAAGTGGTGACTGTTTGGAATCACATTGAAAGTCTATCACTTCATCTCATAAAAACTGCCATTACACACTACCTTTATAGCGGTATGTATCAGGGTAGACCTGGCTAGGGTGACTAAACGTTTTATTAATGTTCATAAAATGACAGGCACATCAGGATTCAATCTAAGCTACCTAGGTAGCTTCAACAAGGCGCCTGCGTTTATTTTTCTTATTATTTCCTACAGCCCTGCCAGTCTGTACACGATGTGGTATTGAGCCCGCTCACGGTGAGTCTACTGCGGAATCGCCTGTCCGCATTATTTTGTGAGTGTTTTTTTTTTTATTTATTTATTTTCGGGATAAATCTTCCGTAACATTTCCTGGAACTGATTGGCAACGGGGGTACGCAGGATTACTTTTTTTTTGGGGGGGGGGGGGTGCGGGACTTCGAAAAAGTGACATTTTTTCCCAAAAAGTGGAATTTTTTTGGAAACGTCGATCCAACCACCCTCTAAAAGATCTTTTTTTTTTGGGACTTTTGAAAAATTTATCACCCAAAAGCGGGACTTTGTTTCAAAATTTCGCTTAAATTGTTTACCTTTTATCACAAAAATCAACAAAAGTGGACCTTTTGCCCTTTTGTGGAATGTTGGGGGTGCGACCGGATGAAAAAACTTGTTGGCCAGTGGTAAACACCCCACCTTCCTCCCCCAGGTAGACGAACGAAAGTTACCTCAGGAACTTCAATGGGGGACTTTCCCACTCATATTAGGCAAGGAGTAATTCAGCCTACCTATGACCTATCAAACACCCTGACAATGGTTGCGTTTAAACACCCTGACTACGGATGCGTTTCAGTGAGGGGGGGGGGGGGCTCGGGCTCACCTCCGATCTCTTCGGGGCAGGCCGCTGACGGCCTCCGTGGCCCATTCACCACATAAACGTCTTCGAGTTGTTAGCGTCTTTCTGGAATTGCGGCACTGACTCCACGTGGTCGGGGGAAGGTAATTGTTGTCCGCTGTGCGACAATATGAAGGTGGTGAATTATAAACAAGGAAGGGGGTGAATCAGTCCCAGCCTATGCAGGAGATTCTTCGGCTATCGGGTTTGATTCTAGTGGGGACTCGGGCCTGCTGATAACCTCCCGTTTTCGGGAGGTGGTGACAAATGTTTGCGGACAGTCTCCCAGGAGGGTCCCTAATCCCAGACACAGCCAGAAGTTAGAGGGCTGTCAGTGGAGTGGAAGATTCTACTTTGCAGTTGTTTTTTGGCCGCACAATCTTCTACATGGTGGACCGTCCAAAGTGATTCTGTTCGCCCTCAGGTCATGGATCGTCAGATTGTGGCAACATTAGGGGCCTACTTTGAGCCCGGATCCCTGGCAGTCTCCAACGGGAACGCCATGGCAGAGGACGATCAGGATTGAATGCCTTGGCTTGATCATAGCTTCTGTCCAAGTTGCCATGATCCCAAAAAGTCCTTGAGTGGCTCTGTTCGAGACTGCCTGGTCCTGGAAGCCTTTGGCCACGGCCAGCTGTGGTTTCCCAGGCCGCTAGTTCTGCTTGCTAAGGGAACAGATCCATCTTCCAAAGGGAGGAACCTGGTAAGAGGTCCTCCAGCGACGCCACGACCCCATGACTCCGAACATGTCAGGTGCATTTCTGCAGACTTTACACTGACGTGGGACTTTCTGAACAGGCTGCCCATGCTCACTGTTCAGGCTAATTCACTAGAGCATCATAGCGTCGCCCCTCTCCACATACTGTCTTATCTGAAATTTTGACTTTTTGAGATATTTTGCACATGTATTATAATGTTATGGTCTATACATGCACAAAGTGACAATCTTGAAAGTGCACCTAATTAGTGAGAATTAATTAAGAATTTTGATCATTAAGCCAAGAAATGCAATCGCATTTCACATGTTTCTTTACACGTAATTTCAAAAGGTGTATAATTAACGCTGTTCGCAAACAAGCTGTTTACGCTTTCACATACAGATCTTATGTCGTCGTTTCTGCCTCGTGCGTGAACATTTCGTGTTTCACATACTGATCTATCTGAACGCATGAAAAATAAACGGTGTGAAAGTAAAACGCGTAGCGGCAAAATACGACTTTTTGCTTTTCACATACAGACTTATGAATTTGTAGGCTTTATTTTATATCAGGAATACAATTGACTTTCAAAAACACATCAAGGTTAAAACTTAAACATCAGATGTTTTCTTCATAATGCAAAATTAAAAAAAGAATGCGAATGTTTAATTCCATTAGTTACAAGCATGAAATTTCGTCAGAGAAGACAGTATGGGATGTGGGCGAACGATGGATACCATTGCAAGCGTGTGCCGATTGAGAGAGATTTTGATCCATGCAATTTCTGAGACCGTAGACCAGGTTGCCAATTTCCCCAAGGAAGTCTTTCAGGGAGTGGGTTTACCCTTAGTGTCCTGACGTCCGATGTTCTTTTTTTCCGAACCCACAGGCCAGACCGAAAAGTGGCTCGGTGATATCATGAAGTTTATTTCAGTCCCCCTCTTGTCCAATCTGGTTAAGGGTATGTTTACGGATAATCCCCGGTTCATAGCCTTACTCCGGAGTGGGATTTGCCAGTGGTCTTGCAATTCTTGGGGTCGGAACAGTTTAAACCCCACCGAAAGCTGAGTTCTTCTGGAACTTCTAGTGGCTGTTGCTTGTGGCTGTGGCTTGTGGTCATAGGGGGTTGGTTCGTCGGAATATGTAGGATATACCATGCTAGTCTACAGATGAGGCCCATCACCGTTTTGAGCGCAGGGAGGTCTCTATTCTTCCACAAGCAGGCTTTTCGGCCCAAGAATAAGACTCTTTCTTTAACCGAAATCGGTGTTTCTGCCACGTCTCACCATATTGCAGACCGGGATTGCAGACAGTTCAGAGAAGCCTGCAGCCAAATGACACAGTGGAGCTAGGCTGGATTCCTCAGTCATCTGTAATGTACAAAAAAAAACACCATGATTGGTGACGGCTCTTGGATAGGGCATTATGATTGTTTCGAGCATCACGCTTCCTCCTGGGCATTCCATAAAGAGTCCTAATCTCAGAAACATTTTGGACAATGTCGGTTGGAGTTCTAATTCCATCTTTCCAACAGGTCTATTTGATGCAGGTGTATCAAAGCGGAGAGGGGTGTAGCCGTCCAATCCCTCTTGGATGATCGACCTAGCATTTGACCCAGAAGCAGTAGGCACTATAGGTGGATGGGGCTTTGACAGGGGTTGCGTTGGCGTTGGCTGCCTTCTGCGACCTCTCCGCCACGATAGCATGCAGTGAAATTCTGGCAAAAGTAAAAGGACTGTGGCAGGAAGCCAGCACTAGTTACAAGTGTATTTCCCTCCAGGAGTGAGAGGGCGAGATACACTTGAATATGATGCTTACCTTCCACGACCTTGGCGCTCACGCAATTTGTTTATTCTCCACCTGACAAGCAGCTCATTGGAAGGTTTTTTTTTTAGAGAACATTTTGCGAAGGGGCGAATCACAGCGCCGCTGAGTGTGGTACGTGTATTGTGTGACCAGCTCCCGACTATTAGGGAGTTGGCTCATTTAGCGCTGGAATGGGGTTTCTCCACTAGTAAATCACACAGGAACTCATCAGTTCGAGGATTCTAAGAAAAACAGTATTCACTGATTGGACCAATATATTGTAGCGTTTCATTATTCTATACATTAAGGTAAATATTGTTGTTTAATTTTGTTACAGACGGACGAATTGGCTAATTACGTTGAGAAAACTTGGCAAATGATGGCTTGCATTGGTAAGCCTAAAAAATATGTTATTTGTTATTGACCCCCAAAAAACATGGGTATAGACACCACCTTTTTGCTTATAGGCCAATTGGCTGAGCAGATATGGACCCATCACATGCCTATAAAGGTCATTGACCTTTGAACATTGATATCTGACCAACAACAGGAACTAGAGGCGGACAAATTTTTACAATAGTATTTTGGCTGTTTCATTATAGATTATGGTCAATGTTTTGGTTATTTGATACTTGTACAAACTGACGAATTGGCTAATGTATGTTGAGAAAACGTGGAAAAATTTTGATGTAAAAGTTGCTTTTCTATGTTGAAAGATAATGATGAATTATTTGTGACCGCAAGACTGTTTATTGTGTTTATGACCCACCAAAACATGGGTATAGACCCCATCTTTTTGCTATAGGCCAATTGGATGAGCAGTTTATATAACCCATAATAGGCCGTATAAAGGTCGTTGACCTTTGACCTTTGATATCGGCCAACACGCAGCAAACATAGAAGGCGGGGGAAAATTGTTTGTTTAATGATTCTAATATTGCATACCCGAAGATACAAAGAGTCCTTTATAGTATTTCAGGGTGTATAGGGACATGTGTATATAACGCTCTACATTATCATGACCACATAATAACTTTGATTGACACAATTTTGCGTGCACCGAACTATCCCTATTTTGCGCAAAGACGCCTCGCTCCGCTTGGCCGAATGCTCGCCTTGAAACACGCCGAACGCGGCGATCATGGTTGAGACGTCTTTGACCAAAGACTACTACCTAGGTAGAGTGGCCATCGTGGCATTCACAATGGCAATAAGCAGCTACCAAAGTCCACCTTTTCAAACTATATTCTTTCACTACTTATGTCCATAAGAAATTGTACCATTTCTTACCATTTGAGCAAATGATGCCAGCGTCTTCGCTATGACCACAGTTAGGTGTACCCCATCCAGAGATTCACATTATCCAATCTGCTTCAAGCTCCTGAACAGCAACCTCTCAGCCTATTGACCAGTTCTTGTCCAAATGGCCTCCTCCGTGGCTTCTGCAGCACGTATGGAAGTCCAAGTTGTCGACCACAATACTGTTTGCGTCGTTTTACCCAGGAATCCTCACCATACAGTACCCCATATGCCATTAAATGACACTTCCACACGCCCCTTTCGTTTGAAGTGCTACCGCCGACTAATGCGATAACGTCAAACAGGTTCTAATACAGCACCTACCCAAATACGACAAATTTGAGATATTACACTTAATTGATTATTGACATTTATAAATCGTGTATGTTATCAATAATCATAATAGCAGGTTCTTGGAAGAGAAAACTCCCAGCTTTCAAACACAGTTTCAGATTCTGCACAAATGCATGATATTGTGCTATGTAAACTATATATACCATGTAATGGAAGGGCCTGGGAAGGCTATATGTGTCGCAAAAGAAGGAATTTTGTAACGGAATAATTAATCGGGAATATCCAAAATTAATTCAACGGTTGGCTGGAACGTCCTTCAAAAATGAAAGTCCAGCCAGGAAATTGCGCCATGTACGTCTCCATTAGGTGTTCCAACAGTTCGGGAAACTCAAGTTAAAGGTCTTTTCTCAGGTGGCGCTATTTCATCATGGACGGACATAAATTCGCGTGCAGCTCAATTGAAAATTACAATCGGGGATCTCGACTGTAATCACAAAATCGATCCTTTTATGGGACAAGTACGCATATGTGTCATTGTATAGGTGCTTAGGAAAGTTTAATAAATTGTCAATTAGTGCTTTAATTTTGAACTCATCACCTGCCGCGAATTCCACGGACACAAAACCTTTGTGATTGATAAAAGCACGTATAGTCATAAACAGAACTACATCATGTTTAAATATTGTAATTATCATGATAATATATCTATATAGGGACGAAAGTGGCTTTTGTTATGCACTCAAAAACGCTCTAGGGCGAAATATAATTTCCCCTAACGTATCCCTTTGTATTGCGGTTATTTTTTTTTTTTTTTTTCGTTTGGGGGATAAACAAAGGGGTAAGGATATTGATGTATTACAAATGCAGGAAATCACACATAGAATAACAAAGGATAGGAAAGTATTTTAATGAGAAAAATACCTCTTAACACCTAAGGAATAATTAAAATTTCCCCCAACATGCTTGTTACCCGTTTTATATTTTATTATTATACTCATGCACACCATGGTCCATCGAGAGTCGGACTGTGATTTTTTTTTTTATAATTAAAAAGGTACATCATAAGCAACTTGACTAGAATATACTCGATGCACTCGAAAAGTAGTCGACCCAAACACGTACCACGTTCCTATGACCATAATGGTTCCTCGAGGATTACATAGAAAAAGCACATTTTTGAAGAGCAATCTATCGAAAGCTTTCTGGTCCTTCAAAATTTCTATATTAAAAACTAAACACATCTGAGCACAGTATGCGAAAATGGACTAGTTCCTGTTCTGAATGTGCATCTTTAGAATTATATCTAGACAAGTATATTTTTACCTTCAAGTACTTGAATGAGTCGGAAAAAATTACTTGCATATTTCAAATGTACTGTCTATTGAAGAAAGTACAATTCGATACATTATACTAAAAAGTACTTGATGTTCTTCACCATAACATTACACATGCATACGGAGTATGGTTCTTGTGTTAAACGCCATTTTCTTTCGTCTTGCGAATTTTACGTCGCCGGCGACGTGAAATTATTAAAATCGTTCTGTTACCCATAAGGAAACTGATGTGGTTTCTTAATCATTTCGGGTGCGAGTTTTGGTTTATTAAAGCTTTACAAACCATGCAAAATATTGATTTTGAAAAATCTTAAGGGCGCACTACTTTTCAAATGGCCAGTGGTCTCTTTAAGCCACAAAGGTATCCGGTCCATTGTAGGACACGACCATGCAACACTCCGTCTGAAGAAAATCGGGTACCCCCCCAAAATGATCGTAATTGAGGGTATGCCGTGAAACTTGAGTAAACGGTGGTAACCCATTATATTTTGGCTGGTTTTCGTTAAATAGGTTGGGTATACGCAATCAAGAAATTTGGCCTGATAAAACTGGGCCCCTCTATTCTTAACCAACCTCTGCAAATGACGCCAGCATCTCCACTATGATGGCAGTGTGATGACCCCTCCAACGTGTTCGCATTTATCACAATCTACTTTCGGATCCAGAACCAACCCACATTATCTAGCCCATATGGGTCCGTTCCCTGTCCAAAACTGAGCTCCTCCGCGAGCTGCGCTGCATCGTAAAGGTGAGTCCAATATGACGAATACAACAATGGCGTCGTTAGTACTCCAGTAGTCATCAATACAGTACCCCATACACCAGTATCAAACTTCCCACACGACCCTCTTTGAATTACTTCCGGCGACTAAACGAATGTCATGGCCCTGAAATGATAAACATGGAAATTGTTTAAAAACGTGACTGACGGACAATTTGATTATGTCGTTCTGGGAATGTGTCCAACTTATGGCCCGTTCTTCCGAAACTTCTTAATAGTTATAACATGTTTTGCTTTTAAATTGCCGGTAATTTAATTTGTGCCGTTTTGGAAGACTTAAGTGAACCAACGGGGGATGTCCTTTGGCCCGCTAAAATTTGTTTTTCGCGCTGGCTAATTTACGACTAAGATTTTTTGTAATTGTCTGAAATTTATATACCAAAAAATAATAGCGGATAATAAATAAAATCGCCCCTAACCGTTAATGCGTTTATAGTGGGGGTAAAGTGCAATCTCACCCCTTGTGTGGGCAACGGAGATCGGCTTGAGGACCTTTTAATAATCTAAGAGCTGTGATTGCACTCAAGCCTCTTATACTGCATTAACACGAAACAAATATTGACCCCGTGATTTAAGTTTTTGGCCTGTAGGCCAAATAAAAGACTTCTTTAACATATAGTAACTGTGTTAATTTGTAGGGCCCATAGAACATGGCTACAAACCTTTTCATCCTATCTAATTGATGCGACCACGTGTCTTAGAAGGGGGACACGGGGCGTTGGCCAACGTCCTGATGTCACAGAGCGGGCAAGCCTGTTTGTTTCCTCACGGCCTGAGGCTGGCAGGCTCCAGGTCCGATCATTATTACGCTGTCACTAGGGAATCTCAGAATCATTCGCTTCAACTTGGGCGGAACCGCGAGCGCAGCTCCTATCAGGCACTAGATTGTTAACATCCCCATAACAGCTCCCAATTGTCGCCTAGAGACTAAGTATCTTCCCACGGACACAAAACAGCACCCCGGATGGATAAGGGACAGCTATGGATTACACCCTACTCTTTTTCGGAACCTAGCTGTGACAAGCATGTATGGATGGGACTTCCATTAAATGGGGAGCGACGGCTTAAACGCCCCTCCGAAGGACGGGGGGTCTCACGTGGTTTTATTTGCCCTTGTCCAAACAACCATGGGTAGAGTGAAATGATGAGAATAATTAGGGGTGAGAGCAGCCACAACCTTTATTGTACAATCTACACAGCACATTGCTTGGCAGTCAGTACTGTCTATGCGCCATCAAGTAGAATATGATTACCATTTCCTAGCACCTGACTCCATAAGCCATGGTAACATATTGGCCAGACTTACGTTAAAAACTATGGCCGACCTTTCCACAGAGGGAAACATTTGACAATTTTTACCCCTCTTTCATTCGCAGCCCTTCCCTATAACTCACATGATGACAAAGTACAGGGGGGGACTACAGGCTACAGGGGACTATATCGCCTGCCACACTGGTTCTTAGTGAATAGTGTGTTCAAGTTTTTTTTTTTTTTTTTAAAGTGAATCTTTAAAAAAAGATTCACTTCACTTTACTAAAGTTTTCAAGTGACAGTCTGAAGATTTGAAATAAAAAACAACTCTAAAACCAAACTCTGGGAAAATATAAATCAAACACAATGAAGTATTATGGCATCAGTTACATTACAATGATATCCTTAGAATAAAGGCAATCCATTAATGTATTTGTTAGCGGTTCATTTTGATTTTTTTTCCAGCCGGTGGCGGCCAAGTCTCCTTCATTATAGCAATGCACCAAAAATTTCAAAACGAAATTACAGCCAAATACGGAGTGCAAACCACAAACCATTGGGGGTGCTTTGATGTGGGTCGGTCATGATGTTCCCATGACCCTGACTTACGAACCTCGTCCTCGTCCGTTATATACCAAAAAATCAAAAAACCCTTCCAAGGAGTTGATTCTTCAATCCAACGGTTGTGGAATAAGAAAATATCTCCTTAAACAACATATAAAAAATTAAAGAAATTTTTCGCCAAGATTCGGCGTAGTGGTTTTTTTAAACCAATGGAACGTCCTGAAATTGGGATTTCTTGCCGCCCTCCCCCTGATTTTTTCCCTCAATGAAATTGTACTCAGTCAAAAGAAACAGAAACCTATGTGTTTGAAATTAAAATGGGAAATACAGAGCTTTGTGTGCATCTACAGCGGGAAATACGTTTTAGTAAGAAAACGCATTTTTGCTGTCTTTTTAAGTAAAAAACCAAGAGTGGCCCAAAACATTTATAGTTATGCACATAACCACTAGTGAAATGTTGGCAGGGAAAGTAGTTTAGTTATGACCTGCATGGGATGGCATGTCTCATTACTGCGTGGTAGCTTCATATTTTATCACTGGGGTGACACATTGACCGAATCCTTCTTATTATTCTAATCCTAGAATGTTAAGTTCATACGTGCTTAGGGGCGGATCAAGGATGTTTTCAATAGCGGGGCGCCCAAATTTTCTGGCTAGCTGGCATTCTACAGTGCGCCCGGCGATGATGCGGCGCCGGCGATTGATGCGCCGTTCCCGGCGATTGATTGTGACCTGCGCGACCGGCCGCCCTGTACTCGGACAAAAAATAGATAGGGTTACGCCCCCCTCTCACATCCGCCGCTGGGGGTGGTAGATTAACCCTCGTCTGCCGAAGGAGGGTGGCTTGCCCCGCTGGCTATAAACTCCTTTTTGGTGCCAAAATTATTTAATGTAATGCAAATGACCATTTCCGCTCCTTTTCATCCAGAAACAAACATCCAACGGGGTGGTATAGGTAAGATACAGGGTGATTCCAAAGTGATGGATATTAGTGGATGAGCACGCATGTTGGTTCGGTATCACCGTGGGGGGGGGGGGGGGGGGGGGGGGGGGCGGGGGGGGGTGGGGGGGGGGTAAGGGGGGGGTGGTGGGGGGGGGGGGGGGGGGGGGGGTTAGCAAAGAGGCAACTATACCAGGGCTATATCATATATGACATACACTAAAATGTATTATAGCCTTATGTAGGGGTAGGCTTAAGGGCTATGGGTTCGCAAAGATTAGACAGGGGGTAAAATTGGCAAGTGGTCCAATGTGTTGAATTGCATACCAAAGTGTTCGTTATGATCACAAGGAAGTAAAAACATGTATAGTGTGTGCTTATCTCCGACTTACCCTATGGGAGTTACAACTGAAACCTGGCAAGGAAATGCTAATTGG
>JAMKCH010018302.1:0-22864 GCA_023653785.1 Ophioderma brevispina
ATTCACGTCAAGGGAAGAATCCAACGTTTTTTGATCGAAGAAAACCAAGAAGGCAACCTCTAAATAATTCTCATTACATCATTCAGAATGACATCAATCTTGTGTGAATGTACATTGTGACTCCATACTGGTGCGATGTATTCAGCAGTTGAGTATGCCAAGGCAACAGTTGATGCGCGTGAAGTGTCAACGAATGCGGTCCATTATGACGCCAAGTTACTTGGTGTTGGATCGTGTGACAGTTTTTCTCCATCCAAAGTGATGTTAATTTCTCTTTTGGTTTGCAAAGTGGAAAACAGAACCGACAGTTTTGGGTTGGCAGAGATTCTAGTGCCATCGGTGGAAGAAATGACTTACAGCGATGAGT
Organism: Ophioderma brevispina; assembly: GCA_023653785.1. NCBI lineage: Eukaryota > Metazoa > Echinodermata > Ophiuroidea > Amphilepidida > Ophiodermatidae > Ophioderma > Ophioderma brevispina. The sequence goes on from JAMKCH010018302.1 coordinate 368, forward strand.
GATATGGTCATTCTGCAACAGCGCTTCTAAAGCCTTAAAGGAATCAGCAGCTATTCCAAGTACCATATCGTCTGCGTAGGAGTACTGCGAAGAAACTTCCTTCGGCATTCTGAAACATAAAGAGACTGGGTGCCAGGACAGAACCTTGTAGGACACCATTCTGAAGTTTGGGTTTTCTACTGCATTGCCCATTTGATGTCCCCACACCCCAGGACAAAAGATCCGGGATAAGCAATATTATGAACTTGACAAGCTTGACATCAGGTAAGATTTTGAGTAGCTTAAGATAGAGACCTCGATGCCAGACTGTATCATAGGCAGCCGTTACATCTATAAAGACTGCTCCAAACTTCTGCTTCTTCTGGAAGGCTGTCTCAATTTAATTAACATGTCTTGCTATCTGATCAGTTGTTGAGTTACCTCTTCGAAAGCCAATTTGGGTGTAGGGTAGCTTACATGTGAGATAGCAGCGAGATGGGTCTCTAACTCTTGGGCTCGTTTGCTGGTTTCTTGGGTTTCAAGATTGCAATGACCTATGAAGTCTTCCATCTAGAGGGAATTGCTGATGATCCCATACAAGTAGAGAGAAAGAGTTGGAGCCATCGCACAGCTTCAGGTGCCATATTCTTCAATTCTGTATGGATGTTGTCATTGCTTGGAGCTTTCCCATTCTTGAGAACTTTGCTTCCCTTAGGAAACTCTGCACTATAGAAAGCTACATCGTGCCAAGCTGGTATGAAAAATTACACTTAAGAAACATTTTTTTACGTCTGGAAAGTCAATCATTGTGGTTGATTTACTCTAGGGCATTCTATTAAAGTGGAGGCAATTGCCCAGTTGCCACCCTGAGATTACAAGTTCAAGGCTATGAACATTGCATCACACCGGCCAGTGGTTTTGTCACTTTCCGTTGTTGACACTCCTGAGGCGATGCAATTTGCAGGCGACAGGACACTGCTTAACTGAACACTACTACAGTGAGCTGTTGCAGTGTTCCAGGCCTTATAGCTTGATTGGAAAGTTGAATCAATTGGATATCTTCCCCCTCCAACCTGGTACGTCTCTTTTTGCAAGCAAATCCATGTCCCTAGTTGCCTTTTTCCTATTCTCTCAGTATCGCAGTCCGGTATTAACTTAATTTAACAACTCGTCACATTCCTTGTCTCAACATTGGGTAGGAAATTCTGCCTCTTGGGGAAAACGGAAATAGGTGAGCTTGGTGAAGCAGGCATAGCACAGAAGTCAGAATATGCGTTTTTGATGTTTAAAGACTGGAGAAGTCGGTCTGGCAGCTTGGATGCCAGTTCACTAATTATTGTTGAACGTGCCACTTGGGCCATTGGCTGTTTGAAACTTGCCACTTGGGGCCAGTTGCTTTCGTCCTGAAGTTCATCTTCTTTTGTAGAGGCTGGAGATTGTGATCTTGTTACGATAACCAAGATGGCAGTGCCGATCTGGGGAATCTAGGGAGTATCTTTCGGAGCAGCGAGATCGGATTTCCCGGGTGACTGTGGAATAGGTCGGGAGAGGTAGTGCTTGAATATAAGTAGGTAAGCCCTGCCATCAAACCAGCAGTTGGAGGTTTTAGAATAGTCGTCAGAATAGTTATTCTCTATCAGAAATTGATTATTTTATCACTTATTTCAATGTGCAATGCCTACTGGTCAGCATAATGATCTACTGCCACGTATTAAGTTGTTTATCGTGAGCGGCCAATTGGCAGCACACACCTGTTTTTCTTCTCCTATATCTCCTGCTTTTTGTTGGTTATTGTGAAGGCTTTTTGCTGAAAATTGTGCTACAGTGTTAATCTCTGGACTGTAGTGACACTACAACCATTTTGGAGGAAATTTGGACATCTACAAAAGGTGATTTTTGACTCTGCGTTTTCTACACCAAGTGTGTGTTTCATATGGCTATGGTACACACTAGCATTGGCAGTAAATCCCTGCAGCATTGGGCGCTACTGGTGGCCCTTGGATTTGGGCCTGTGCCTGGCTATACAACAGTAACTATATTGATTCACATCAATACTTTATTGATTGTGGATCTCAGGACATAATGGTGTGCTATTCTATTCTAATGTGTCTATCACAGTGTGTTACTGCTAGACTACCATCTACTGACTGGAACCCTATTACTCATCTTGGTTTGAATGTAAAGCCTCGCACCAGGAGAGGTAAAAGGGCGGGTAGACTTAAGTCTACTCCTCATGCATGGCCCACCTCAATTTACTACGAATCTTTTGAACTTTGATTATGACACTAACAGTCAATTAGGAACAAGACAATCACTCTGTGTGATGAATTCTTCACCATAAAATGGACATAAGGTTTCTCACAGAAACGTGGCTCAAGGACTCTTGATCAGGCTGACATTGGTAAACATGTGCCCGCCGGGTACTCCTGTTATCAATGTTTTTTCGTGATGCCGATACTCGTGGTGGAGGTATTGGTGTTGTTTTTAGTCGTGTCTTAGATCTGAATGCACTGATCATCTTCTGAATCCAATGTCTACTTTTGAGCAATATGGTAATTCGTTCAACAAACTCATCTTAACTTGCTAAGTTTATGAGGACCATATCTTCTCGGTGTCTGGCAGAATGATATGAGGAATTGGAGATATTAGTTATGTTGATCTTCTGCCTGGCGGACAATGGTTGTCTTGGGGGACTTCAATGTTCATTACAACAAGTCAAATGAAGTGAAATCCTTTGTCTCAATTTTGACAGCTTCTTAAATTTCCAGCAGTTGATATCGGGCCCAACTCAGGTCCAACTCAAGTCAGAAACAACGGACTTGCGTCTTGTTAAGGATGAAGAGTTACTTGTTAAATGTTCTGCAATTTATCACAATGCATGTGTCTGATCACTCTTAATAAGCTGTAGTAGGGGCCATTGAGATACGCTGCACCAATGAGAGGAAAACGTACACAACTAGGGAACTTCTGAAATTAATCATGCGCTTTTGCAAAAGAACCTCTTCTTCCAGTTGACTGCGTTAACAATGATGATAGCAATGTGATGATCTTGTTGATGGGTTCAATCAAGTCTGTCGTGCGGTTTTGGATTGTCATGCTCCGGTCTTGACAAGGACACGCTCTCCCCGTCATAAGCCAGAGTGTATAATGTGACCTGTCGTGATGCCGACGATTTCGTCGCAGATGGTGAAGACGCTGGCGTGAACAGGCGGCAGACGTGACGTGAACATTATATGCTTCTAGAGGAAATGCTGTTGATATCACTCTGAGGCAAAACAGACTTATAATAATGTCATCTGAATAACTGTAGTATTAAGGATATGTACAAAACGATAAACACTCTACTCAACAAGAATCGTGTATCTTCCAGATGTGATCACCTAATTGTACTTGCTAATCAGTTTAGTAATACTTGATCAGAAAGTTAAAACTATTCGTCACAATATTGATGCGCTTGGTGCCAGTCAACCAATCATTGTAAACAATGATGGTTATTTATACCATGTTCATTAATCACCTTTGACAAAAGTTCCACAGGATTGACTGGTGACTCTCATAGCAGTGTCCTACTAAAGTCTTGCATTTTTGGGACGCACTACCCACAACTACACCACTTGGTAGTTAGGAACATCGCCTATTATAGACCTGTCCTTACCAGGATTGTTAATGCTTCCTTGAAATCTGGTTGCTTTCCTAGTGAACTGCGGAAAGGCAGTTATAACCCCTATTATCAAAAAACGTCATTGGACAAGCAGAGATATCTATTATAGACCAGTTTCTAATTTGCCCTTTGTTGGCAAATTAATGAGAAAACGTAGTTGCTAAACAGGTAACTGACTATGTGTATGCAATAACTACCTTATCTGAAACCATACCAATCTGCCTTATAGGGCTGATCATTCTAACTAAAAAGCTCTTTTGGACGTCATGATTGTCTGAGAAGGTATGGTGATGGTTAAAGCTGTTTTTATGTCCTGTAGATCTAACCGCTGCATTTGATACGGTTGATCACAAAATTCCTTGACAGGGATTAGATAAAACAATTTTGGCATTAAAGAATCTGCTCTAGATGGTTTCATTCTATCGGACCAAGAGAACAGTAATGTTTTGGTTAAGGGGGCTTCTTATGTGGCCGTCATCTTGAAGGTTGTTTGCACCTCAGGGCTCCGTCCTTGGCCCCTTCTTTTTACTTATTACACTAGATGCATGGTCAAATTATTCGCAAACATGGATTAATGTATAATCTAATGCTGATGATTCAGTACTCAGCAGTTTGATCCACACGGCCTGGCGATGCTGCCTGCTGTTTGTTTAGGCTCTCTCAGTTGCATCGAAGGTTGCAGTCTTGGTGTGCAATAATAAACTTAAGTTGAACAATTCCACGAACGAGGGTATTTCTGCTTTCCCAAATTTCAATTACTCAGCCCTTCAGAATACTCACTCTTCATGTTGGCGGAATATGCCAATCAGTGTTTCCTCCTCCATTAAAAACTTTGGTGGGATGGTTTTGACAGTGGCCTGAGTATGACTATAACATTACTTCTCTTTCGCGCCTTAAAATGGCAAATTTGTAATTTAAGTCGCATCAGGATGGTTTCTGACCTTTAATGCATGTAATAATACTGTTCGGGGCCTTGGTGCCTGTCCAGAATGGCTATTGCTGTGCCATTCTTAATGGTTGTCTCCAAGAAAGACCTTGCAGGCCTCCAGAAAAGTGCCAGATGCGTAGACAGGCTTATTTTCAAGAAGTCTAAGTGCACGCACACTTCCCCTTGCTTCTTGAATTACACTGGCTCTATGTGTTCTGCCAGATTAAAATTTCGTACGCTGGTTGAATTCATACATAGAAGGTTATGAAATCTGCCACCCCCCCAGATACCTCTTATTCCCTGTTGAATATAGAACATTCCTCATATCTCTCGTTCCATTAGCGCCGGTGGAGTGGCTGCGGTTCACACGGTAGCGTAGGAGTTTTGGAGACGGGGCTTTCCATCATTGGCCCTCGTCACTGGAACTTGCCCCCTTGCCATCAAGAGAGCTAATTCCATCATTCTTTCCAAAAGCTTCTTAAAACACCACCTTTTTGCCAACATCTAGCTTCTGTTTTTCTTGCCTCCTTCTTTGAGCCAGTATCCTTTGGCAAGAGGAGGGTTTAATAAGTGCTTGTATTATTATTATTATTTTATTAAGGCCCACGGCTTACTCAGTACAGAGATAAACAGTTAGCAATATAATCATATGGAACTGAATAAAAGTCCATAAAAAAGTTGTTGGCAATGTTCACAAAAAATGGTTGCCAAAGTTTGATCAAATCAAGCTATCAGTAGATTCAACCCATCGTGCCACCGGAGAAAAAGTTTTGCGACAGCGTCGATTAGTGGGAGAGGGAGGCAGAATATGTGACCCGATTCACCTGTTTCATTTTAATTTTCATCCACATGCACATCCCCTCATTCAATGCCAATTCTCAAGAAAAGTACTAGAGGCTGACACGATTGGTTTAAATATTTACTATTAAAAAACTGTAAAATGGCAAGCAGGTGGTTTTATACAAGTTAAGGAATAACATGTTAAGTATAGTACACTTATTAAGTGTAAAACTTTACTCAGTAAGTTTGATCCAAAGGAACTGGCGATGTGCCTGCTGTTGGTTTAGGCTCTCTCAGTGCATCGAAGAGTTGCACAGTATTGTTGTGCATAATAAAATTAAAGTTGAACATTCCAAGACCGAGGTATTCTTGCCTGTTCCCAATCCATTACTCACCCTTCGAATATCACTTCGTGTTGGGGGGGCGGCCTTGCAAGTCAGTGTTTCCTCCTCCATTAAAAATCTTGGTGTGGTTTTTGACAGTGGCCGCCTGCAGTCGGGACTGATCAATTATTCTCTTTCGCGCTACTTAAACTGGCAAATTTGGAATTTAAGTCGAATCAGGAGGTTTTCTGCACCTTTAATGCATTGTAATCTGCTGGTCGGGCCCTTGTCCGTTCCAGAATGGACTATTGCATGTCCATTCTTAATGGTGTCTCCAGAAAAGAAAGACTTGCACGCGTTCAGAAATTGCAGAATAGAGTAGTCAGGCTAATTTTCAAGGCCTAGCGCACGCACACGTACCCTGTGCTTCTGGAATTACATGGCTCTTGTTTTGCCAGATATAAATTCTGTACGCTTGTGCATACAGATAAGGTTCTGAAAATCTGCCACCCCCCAGCTACCTCTATTCCCTGTGAATCATAGACATCCTCATATGTCTCTCGTTCCATAGCTGCCGGTGAGTGTCTCGCACTTTGGTCCACGGTCGCGTAGGAGTTTTGGAGACAGGGCTTTTTTCCATAATGCCCTCGTCTCTGGAATCCTTGCCCCTACCATCAAGAGAGCTAATTCCATAATGTCTTTCAAAAAGCTTCTTAAAACACACCTTTTTGCCAACATCTAGACTTTCATGTTTTCTTCCTTCTTCTTTGCGCCTAGTATCACTTTGGCAAGTAGGCGCGTTATAAGTTCTTGTTATTGGATATATTATGATTATTAAGGCCCACGGCTTACTCAAGTTACCAGAGATACACAGTAGAAATATAATACATATGGAATATGAATTTAAATTCCCATCAAAGTTGGTGCCAATGTTCACAAAAAATTTGTTCACAAATTTGGATCAAATCATCAGCTATAGTAGATTCAACCCATCGTGCCATCGGAGGAAAAAGTTGGAAAGCGTCGATTAGTGGGAGAGGAGGCAGGAATATGTGACCCGAATTAAATGTTTCATTTTAATTTTCATTCCACAATCACATCCCTCATTCAAAGCCAATTCCTTCAGAAAAAGTACTAGAAGTGGACGATGGGTTAATCTACTATAAACACTGTAAATTGGCACCATTGTGGTTATACAAGTGAGGAATAACATGTTAAGTATAGTACACTTATTAGTGTAATAAATTTAACAATTTATGTACTGCAGAGCAATATAGGAGAAGAAATTAAGCAAAAATCATGAAAATCTTAAAATCTTGCGGCCATTTTGCATATAGCAAAATAAGTTATGCTGCCGCCAGTAGGTTATGTATTTCTAATAACTTATGAAGCATAATATACATATTAATATAAAAAGATTTATTTTATGGCTTCAACAGCTATTAGGGCTAGCTATACAACAAAATGAAGAAAACATATAGGAATTGGCGGCAATTTTGGGATTTATGCAATTAGGCGTAGTTCCACCACTTGGATTATTTTTGGACTTTTAGTATGTTATTCTGGGGACCTTATAGAAATGCATTGTGGTGAAAAAAATCTCTTGCACTTTTTTCCAGGTCATATCACATAGTGCAAGAAGAGGCTCTACTTCAGGTGAAGTTTGGCGCTTGTCTAAAAGCCTGTTATTGTAAGGGTTGTGGTTGTCAATACAATGGTCAACACATGCATTATGGATTACTACTATATTATACGTTTTTAATTAAGCAAAGGATGTTCATCCTTTCCTTACTTACCCCTGACCCCAAATGGACCTTTTGACCTTGAAGATGATTGACGGTGATGTGGTCATGTTTAAAAATATCATAATCATATTTAATTTGAAATTTATGCCATGTTTCATGCTTTTGTAAAGAAATGCACAATTCTACAATATATGTAGCTATAGGCTTAAACCCATGGATGCATGTTATGGCACATGCAGTCAGAGTAATATTGATCTCGTGTTGGTATTCTACCATACAATAGTTTTAAGACTGGAATGACATCGGTCAAAGGGGTTTTAACCGAGCTTCTCCTTCTCTCCTACCTTATGGTCTGGGCCACCCAGTTTACGGGGACAAAACCAGATTTTAAAACTAAAATTATTCATAAGTAAAGAGTGGCCCACTGGTTAGGAGATTCACCTTTGGCAGGAGGTCCCCGGTTCAAAACCCCGGTAGGCCACAAGCTGGGATTTAATCGGGTACAATTTGCCATTAATTTGTACCAGCGGAGGACTCTCAGCCGGCCTCTCTCACTCTTCAGCCGGCCTATTCTTACGTTCTCTTTCCAGTCGTGTACCTGATAGCACAGGAGTACGACCTTTGCAGTGATGATTGAAGGTTGATTGTTACTAGAACTTAGAACACAATTTTGTTCTTCAGAAAATAAATGTCTTCATTAGAAAATGACCAGTAAAAGTGTGCATGAGTAAATGAAATGCAATTATGTAAGAAAATGTCATAAATAGGTATTGGTAAAAAATAAATTTTGGGAAATAATTATGACTAATAAACAAATGTTACAACAAATATCGAAAAGATAAAATGAATGTAATAAAAAAAAACAGCGTTTCATTTGGTCACAGGTGGAAACAACATGCACATTTGTAATTAGAATTGGGATCCCAGATTGTGAACTTAACGGCCGAGCTGGGAAAAGGATGTCCGGCCATGAGGAAATAGTGCCACCTTCAAGAAATTACCTATACACTGACTGAACTGAACCAATGAAACAAATAAGGGATGAGCGTAGACACGTACATGAATGAATGGTGCATTTCCCGGCTATTCTATTGGAACGGCCGTTTTAAACGGACAGCAGTGCCACCACCCATCTTGTGTGGTGTTTGTGGTGCGCCCCTCCAACGATCATGTCCGTATTAATATTCTAATACAAAATTCATTCATTTGCGACACATAGACATTTTAAAGGACATTATGTGATTCATCCGGAAGAGTGCAAAATATTTGACTTTGCGAAAAATAGTCAAGAGTGAAAAATAAGTCTGTAGAATTCTCACTTTTTCTTCAGTTACTTTTTTCCACTGAAAGAATTGACAGAAAAAGAAGATAATGGCATGTCCAAAGAGATGACTCTCCATTAAGTTAAGGTTTAAATTTTAGTAAGTGTCAGTACGTACAGTAATTACCAATATATCCGATTTTTGTCCGTATTAGGTTGCTTCTGGCCCTTATTACTTCCGGATATGTTAGGTACCTGTATCCTAGGCGTACTTGTTTACTGGCATGCAAAATCTGATTTTTGTTTATGATTTTTTTGATTGTCTGATTTAGCAATCCACTGATAGTGCCTTTACACATTCACAGGCACATGATAGTTTAACTAGCAGTTACCAATGCAACTGTGTAAAAATCTGCACTTTTTTTTAAATTGGAGGCGCTCTTAAAAAATGTGCTGTCTTATTGCTTTATAAGTTTGAATGACAGCTTGGAAAGAATTTAGTATGACTATGACATTGAGCAATGATGTTATAGTAGATTTTTTATTCCTGTCCAAGCTTTCTTTCAACATTTTTGGGCGTGCGAAGATTCCCCATTCGTTCTGAAGAGGTTGTACACTTACACAATCAGTACAATATAAATTCGATGTCACGATACCGAATGAAAGATTAGGCCATAATTAAAAAATTCCCTTTTCTCACTAAGAAATATTACAGGCACAGGCAATGCACTGATTAAATTCCAAACACCAACTTGACATTGCGTCTGAAGCATTCAACATAGAAATTATACGAATAAGTAATTACAGGGATTTCAGGGACCCGAGTTTCCGGGTCATTGACTCTTTGCTTGTTTCATTCTGACCCTCGAGAAAATTATGAGAGTCATTTTGACCCTGGCTTTTTGTACATAAGCATCTCAAAAGTCGGCCGAAGTCGGATTTCCTTCCCAATATTCTAATTCCCGTAGTCGCAAGTCATTTTAACTCGTACTCTTTGCACATCAAAGGTTTCAAGAATCAAGCTGAGGGGCCTTTGAAAGTTTCCCAATACTAATTTCCAGAGTCGCAAGTCATAAGTATCCATCACAATACCTTGACCAAGAATATTACTAGGTGATCGCAATTAATACTATTGTTGATCTGCTTGACTGGCACAAGTCCAGGTTAAGTCTCAACATCCACTAGATGGCCGATCAATACGATTGAAATGAATCCTGTTGGTCTGCTTTGACTTCACAAGTACATCGAGATTGAGAAGGGGAGATCGCTATTATTGAATTTTTTTGAGTGCATTATGTATGTATATGCACCATCTGACCCGTAACAAAAGGCTTGCAGAGAAGGCTTTAGCGATTTTAGTCAAAGTCGTCAACAACGCTGCTCCTATACTGCTGTTGTTTTGTCATCAGTGTGCCCTAGAGTGGATGATAATGGCCGTCACCAATCTAGAGTCAACAAATTGAACTCCCATATTCGCGTACTTACTAAATCGAAGGGATGCCTACTTGTAGACAACGACCAGATTAATCAAGCGCAACAACTCTGTAATCAGTCATTGTTTGCACTCAAGGGACTTCCATCTAAGCAAGTCTGCGTACCGACAATTGTTTAAAGACACTATCAGTGGTTTGCTAAAAATCACACCTCGAAAAAATATCAAAAATCGAGATTTTTGCATGTATGTAATACGTACAGGTATCCTAACATACCCTGCAAATGATAACGCAAGAAGCACCTAAAAGGGCAGAATCAGATATTTTAGGCATTACTGTCCGAACGGACACTCTACTACAACACGTAATTGAATGGAGATCTGCATCTTTGAACCCGCCGTTTTTCTTCGCTTTTTCTCGTGTCCAATTCTACAAGCTGAAAAACGTAACTACTGGAGGTTCCACCTACTATACCTTCACTGAAGCTATTCCTGCACATTCTGCAAATATTTTTTCAAATCACTGATAGTGTCCCTTTAATGAACTTTACGCGGTACACCGGGGTTGTCAAAGTCAGAGGAAATAGCAGAGAGAAGAGCCCAGCATTGGCCACGCTCATCTGTTCTCAAATCGCCATCCCCCTGAGTTCGTACGCACAAGGAGATACAACCAGCCCCCGGACCCTCCCCTATGATACACGATTACTCGAAATGCCTACTCGGTCGCAATTGGATAACATCATACCACCCTTGAATGTCCACCCACGACAGGCCTCATCAAATGCAACGACTGTCACGAATATGCGACACAAGGCCTACATGGATCTCGACCATTCCTATGATCGTAAATTCTTTTAAATACAACTTTAAAAACCACGGACAACTGGAGGCAGATGCAGGACTTTAACTTTTATGGTCGCTAGGGAGTTGAGCCACATGCAGTGTTTTAGTTGAACAAACAAATTTCTTATCCTTCTGATTGAACTGAGAAATAATTGCCAGTTTTTGACTCGATAATGTAAAGTGGAACAATTTTTTAAATGACGGTGACTCTAACGGATTTGTAAATGTCATAACTGCCATACTGATAACGAAATGTATGTTTTAAACCCACAGCCTAATACCAGTGTTAACAACGGTCATAGCGCACAGGCGCTGTCAGGGGACAGAGGGCGTATTAACCAACTTCAATAAGCCCTGATAAGTGTCTTAACATTGCGGTTAATAAATGTGCAATAGATTCAAAAGGCCTAACATTCCATCCAGAAATTTCTAAAGCTTATAAGGGCCATACTATTCATGTTTTTGGCGTTGCAGAAACTTTCCTTAATGGGGATGATGTTTTAAGATATTCCTGCTTCCGCTGGTTAGTAAAAATAGGCAGTTCAGGTGGGGGTTGGATTGGTGTTTTCATTTCAAAAATGTTGTCACTATTCTTTATATAATGTGCTTGCATTCATGTCCGATTTGTTCAACGGTTTTTTTGGTTCAAAATCTGGTGTTAGCGAGGAAAGCCTATTTACCGTAAGCCCGTGCTTATTTCCCTGTTGAGGTACTGACAGTGAAATGTCTGATGAATTGTATAATCAGATCCACTCAGCGATCAATTCGCATTGAAAATCGACCATGGGGACGACGATCCCCATTTTAATTATGTCCGCATGAACGACCAGAATGGCGGTGGAAATACGACCCAACGGTGCTCCTGTTCTTAACTCTAATGGTGGGGAGAGGCTTGAACTTTCCGCGATGATTCGGATTTAAAATTTGAACTGTTTCTAGGCATTGCCGTAGGGACATTACATGGTTTTCGTGGTAACAGCCAAGCCCAATCGATAATGCTCTGCACAACACAACTTACTCATCGTGTAAAGAGGATATTGTTGATGATTAAAGGAAGAATCGGGTTGGGCGTGAACCATAATGTTCTTTTTTAAAGCTCCATTCTTAATCGCACTGGAGAACAATCACCACTCTAGGAACACTAGATTATTGGATATTAAGAAGGATCAGACTTTACAAAAACCTTCATGAACAACTCCGTTCTAGACTCTGTAATTGGACGCTACATTCTTTTGACGATGTAAATTGTTTGTGGGACTCGTGGAAGAATAATCTGTTAGAAGCGGCTGCTACTGAGGTCTGGGCGTTAAAACGATAAGTAACCGCAAATGTAACTCTTGGTTTGAACAATAGATTGGTTGACGATGCGATTTAAGCAAGAAGGAGCTGCGCGTCGTTTTATAGAAGAAGGGCTAAAGGGGCAATTCCCCGACAACATGGCTGATGACCTTATGGGCAATCTTAACATCAAGACAAACGTCCTCTATGCTAAAAACATCATCAAAGCCAAACACGGAAATGCTGCGTCATAAATCCTTGATTAGCAACAAGGGTGTCCTAATTGTCTCGATTTCCGGAAAGTGTTAAAAGGGCCCAACACAAAACACAGGATGTTAATGTCTGAAAGATCCAAATTCTAATGAGATAATCTCCGACAGAAAGAAAATGAATCAACTGCCTTGCATTACTGGCGCAACGCTCGGTAAAAATGAACAAAAATCTGCTCTTGACGATACGACGAGCATAGTCAAGACGCAATCGATCGTAGTATTTGGAGGACGATAAGTCAGACATTAATTGTGATGCCAGTAACGTCCTTTCTGCCATCAATATTAGATTTGGAATGTGATTAAAGATGCTATTTCAATCTAAAAACAATAAAGTCGCCTGGTATCACGACATATTACCAAGAACTTCGTAAAATGGTGAGCGATTGCTTACATTTATCTTGTTGTCCCTGTCTCAGAATTATTTTCTTGAAAAGTTTCCATCTGGAATGGAATAAGGGAGTGTTTCCGATTTTTAAGAAAGGCGATCGCCGCGATCTCAACAATTACCAGGGTATATCCCTTACTTTGCGTTTCGAAAATTCAATCAGTATTCTGCCAATACAATCTTCAATTGTTCGTGAGCGGGAAACTATCTTGCAGAGGTCCAAGCGGCTTTTAGAGTTTCGCGTCGGTGAGTCCCCTCTTCACACTTAAAAGTGTTGCGTGCGTGCCGTCTGGCCGAGGGTAAAAAGACCTGTTTAGCCTTTTGGACTTTAAAGGCCCTTTACCCTGTATGGAGAGAAGGATTGTTAATGGCAGTGTGGAACGTCGGCATTAGGTGTCGTATTTGGGATTATTGATAGTCTTGTGATAATGTTCAGCGGACTGGTTAGTTTGGTGAATCGAAACAGATTTCTTGCTTTCTTTCGCCAATTGATGAAGGCGTCAAACAGGTGATTGCCCTGTCACCTCACCTATTTTATTTTTGTATTTTTCATACCACGCCTTTACCACATTGCTTTAAGGAGCATGATTTAGAGGCCGCTCGCATTCACACAGATGTTTGTATTGGAAGTTTATTTTGGGCTGACGATGGTGGTCTTACTTGCTAATGATAAAATGAATTTCAAATAAGATCTTGACTTGGTGCTAAATTACGCACAGACCTGGAACCTCGACTTCAATCACAATAAATCCAATGTTCTATTGTTTGGCCAGCCGTATTGAATCACAACAATTATGGTGAAACTTGGTAACCTCAATTTCCAGGGTAGATTCCTACAAATATTTAGGCACTTATATCACAAGAAATATGTCCGATCACACTCATATTGAGCATACTATCACAAACGGTAATAGGCTACTTGCTTACATAAATCTTTCTTGATGGACTAGATAACTTTAACCGCGTTTATTACGCTGATGTTTTGATATTAAGAACCATTGCTAACTCTCCCTACCATTATTACGCATGCTCGGCTGGGAGCATAAAACTACATCGATAAGATTGAGTCTCTTCAAACTTCAATGGCTCGAGTATGCCTTAGGGCTCCCCGAAATACACCAAAGGAGGCCATATATTGCGATCTTGGTTGGATTTCCTATTACTTTGTTCTCAATACTCGATCAGAGCAAAATACCGCTCAATCATCTTAAATGCTCATGACAAACAACACCGTTGGCCAAGTTCTATGTTACACCAGTGCTTACTTTAAGGATTTGCCAGATTCCTCGTTTTCCATGTCCTTAGGCAATATACATACAGCCTCGCGAATTGCGCTTTCATGTTCTCACTTTTGGACAATGCGCGAATCGGAAATCTTTCAAACCCATATTTGGGTACATAATTTTTAAACAAGCCAACTACGATGCCTATGTCAATTACTGGCATAACGATGGTCGGGATAACATCGCTTCATGATTAATTCCAATATTAAGCACGCTCCTGCTTTAGAAAAATATCTCCTTGATAAGACCGATTTTCGCGGCGCTAATCTTAAATTTAAACTTTCGCTGCAATACTCCTGACTCTGCCGTGAGAATCGCAGAACCAGCAAATGGGTTCCTGATCATGACGGCACTTGTTTAACATGCAATTGGCATGAAGATGTTCAATCAACATTTCTTATTTTACTTGCAGCATGCTTAATGATATCAGAATTGATGAATACAACAAACTTGAACGTAATTTAATTGCTATTAATCATCTTGATGTATGGGAAGCCTTCATATCCAGCAGCTTACATGTCAAAACATCTCTTACGTTAGATGGTATTGACACTCAACAATTACTATGTTGAAGAGGGTGAATTATTGCGTTTTTGCCTGTATTGATGATTTTTGTAAGTCATAAATGCAAAAAGAGCTTGGGATCTCAGAAACACACAACTTCGCATTAACCTTCCAAATGTTATTGAATTTAATTTTGGCTTACCATATTACACCGTTAATACTTGTCAATGCTGTTTTGTATAGTTTTTGTTTTATTATTTGAAAATCTATCCATATGTTTTCTTTATATTATGTATTTTAATCTTTTTATTATATCTTGATGTGAGCGATGCTTGTCTTGGCTATTTGTATTTGTGTGTGTGGCGTGTGTTTAGGCACATACTTACCGCTGTGCAATTTGGTGTGTATTGTGATTTCATGAATATGAATGTGTGTTTGCCGTGTTTATAATACAATTAAGTCTGTGTAAATTATGTAATATTGTCTGTCCCTATGTCTAGGCCAAATAGTTTGTGCGTGGTGTCATGTATGTGTGTGTGCGGGTGTGTATGGGTGGATGCATATGTTGTGTAATGTATAATATATAAGTATTCTTACGTCTGTTCTTCAATATTTTTTATGGCAGCCAGCACTTTTCGCATCGCATATTTTGCTTATTTGCATGCTCACTCATCCAGACGAATATAACATGTCTCCCACTCTATCCCTGCCTGTGTCATTTTGCTCGTCCATTCCTCACATTCTGGTCAGCTGTGTTTGCCTTTTTTTTCCCCATTCCCCCCTCCCTTAATTTATTTTGGTTCATTAGTACTAGCATAGAAGAGGAGAATTTCAATCTTCTCTGTACTAGTCTTTTTCTAGGTAGTGATCTAGTGGAGACTTTGGTACTGATTATTCCGGCCCATGTCTGTGGTGGTCAATGTTATCATTCTGTTATTATTCTTTGTTTTGTTGTTTTATTGGGGGTTTTTGGGTCATGCACCACTATTGTCGTTGAGTGGCCACTTTTCAAAAGTGTATATCCGAATAATAAATAAATAAATAAAAATATGAAGTAGTGTGAAGCGTCAATCACTCTCCAGTATATACCCTAACTCAGAACTCATCACGGTCACCGACAATTTACATTGTGTATCATATTCAGCATTAACTGCAAACGTGACTTAGATGCCCCGCCCATGTGGTGACTCTCAGTGCATGCCAAGGCATCAATTGCTTCATCACGGCAAACGGTGACTAGATTGCTCTGGGCATGCTCAGATTAGTAGCCCGCCCATTCAGTCTCTATGTCACAATTGTATTCAATTACATGTCATACACAACCCGTGATGGCCTCCTGGTGCCCTCTTGACTTTGCTACTCCGTGGGAAATCATGTAAATGAAATGGGAATTTTTTTTATATGGCTGCAGGGGGGAGGGGATTTTTTTCACAAGAAATAATTTATTGTCCCATATAGTGGGTAGGTATGTCTCATTAAGGGATCCCTACGGGACCATTTCCTTTTCAATACCATTTAAATTTCAAGGTCCTTCTTTTCCATTTACACCAATTAAAGGGTCTGATGCTTCATTTACCAATTAAAAGTCTCATTCCTTCATTTACCACTTAAAGGTTCATTGCCTTCATTTACATTAAGGGTCTCCTTCATTTACCATTAAATGGTCATTCCTTCATTTCCATTAAAGGGTCATTCCTTCATTTACCAATTAAAGGGTCATTCTTCATTTACAATTAAAGGGGCCCTTCTTCATTTACCAATTAGAGGGTAATTCCTTCATTTACCAATTAAAGGTCATTTGTTTATTTACATGGTCATTCCTTCATGTACAAATTAAAGGGTCACTCCTTACCAATAAGGGTCATTCCTTCATTTACCAATTAAAGGGTATTCTTAATTTACCAATTAACGGGTCATCCTTCATTTACCAATTAATGGTCATCTTCATTACCAATTAATGGTCAATCTTCATTTACCAATTAAAGGATCATTCCGTCATTTACCAATTAGTAACGGATCATTCCTTCATTTCCCATTAAAGGGTCATTCTTCATTTACCGATTTTAAAGGGCCATTCCTTCATTTACCAATTCAAGGGTCATTCCTATTTTACCAATTTAAGGGTCATTCCCTCATTTACCAATTAAAGGTCATCCTTCGTTTAACCAATTAAAGGGTCACCTTCATACCAATTAGAAGGTCATCCTTTATTTGCCAAGTATAAAGGGTCACCCTTCATTTACCAATTGAAAGAGTCATTCCTTCATTTACCAATTAAAGGGTCTTCCTTCATTTACCAATTAAAGGGTCATTCCTGCATATACCAATAAAGGTTCATTCCTTTACCAATTAAAGGAGTCATCCTTCATTTACCAATAAGGGTAGTTGTATCTATTAAATGGCCATTCCTTCATTTACCAATTAAACGGTTCACCTCCTTTATTTACCAATAAAGGATCTCATTCCTCATTTACCAATTAACGGGTATTCCTTCACTTTACCAATTAAAGGGCAAACCATTCCTTATTTACCAATTAAAGGTCATTCCTTCATTATACCAGTATTAAGAAGGGTCTTAAATTTACCAATTTAAAGGGTCATTCTGTCATTTACCAATTTATTAAAGGGCCATTCCTTCATTACCAATTAAAGGGCCATTCCTTCATTTAACAATTAAAGGGTATTCCCTCATTTCCATATTAACGGGTCATTCCCCTGTTTAATACAATTAGGGTCATTCCTTCATTTTACCAATTAAAGGGTCAATCCTTTATTACTCAAGTAAAGGGTCATCCTTCATTTACCAATTAAAGACGTATTCCTTCATTTACCGATAAAGGGTCATTCCTCATTTACCAATTAAAAGGACATTCTTCATTTACCAATTAAAGGGTCATGTCTTCATTTACCAATTAAAGGGTCATTCCCTCATTAACCAATCAAGGGTCATCCTTCGTTTACCAATAAATTAAGGGGTCATCCTTCATTTACCAATTAAAGGGTCATGCCTTCATTTACCAATTAAAGGGTCATTCCTTGCATTTACAATTTTAAAGGGTATTCCCATCATTTAGAACTTAAAGGTGCAATTGCCATTGTTTACTAATTGAAGGCTTAATTATAAAGGGTAAAGCATGCGGTTAAGGCACATGCTTTGGCTCTGTGTAAAGCTCGCAGTAAAAAAACAACGTACCACCAAATTGGAACCCTTCAATTTTCACATAAAACAATTTGACACTGATTTTTCATTTTGACTCTGACAATTTGACCCAGGGTCTTTGACTCTCTGGAAAAAAAATGAGTGAAATAACTGTAATATTACTCACCAAAGCGAAGTCTTATTACTCACTAAGGAATATTAGAAAATCTGAAATCGTTTAAATTTATTAATCGTGTTCCAGAAATAATCTTTGACAGTTGGTCCAATCATTTAAAAAGTAGCTTTAGAGTTTTGGTCAATCATAACAAACTACCAATATTACGTGGCCTAATCCTCCGCTTCACCCAGCCTCGATGTTCGTGAAACCTTTATCTGTTCTATTGATGTGGACACCAAAAAAGGAATCGTAGAGTGCTCACACTTTACGACAATCTATTAAATTAAATCTGGTTTTGAGCCTTTACATGTTCGAAACAAAAAGGTTCATGTAAAAAAGGGTCAAAGCATCATATTCTGTTGAACAAAGTTGAGCCTTTCAGCTGTAATACGACTTTAATGTTTTTATCTCAACACATCCCCTGCAAATGAATTCTTACCATCGACATATGCGTTTATGCAGGAATAAAAAATCAGTCAGACTTTAGGTAATAGCTTGGCAAAACTGGCAAACAACATTTCTTTCATGACTTTTTTCAATTAGTTTCATTTTATTTCATTTCTTTCACTGGTCAGACCTTCTCGACCTCATCTATTCTAGACTAATACTGATCAGTATCACATAATTACAAAACGTAAAAGGCGAGGGGGGGACCGGCCTTGTTATGAAATGACGCTCTGTATTCTGGTAATTAAGCAAACATCTTGACGTCTCGGTCGTGAACATCTCAACAAGCGCTCGCTTTGGTTAATGGGGTGTGGTCGATTGTGATCGATCACATTTTAGTGTCAATAGATACCGCGATTGCCATGGGTGTGTACTTGTCGTTGTAAATCTGCGGCTTGTGTGTGGCAGCTAATGTTACACAGACTAATTTTAAGTATTTCATAGGTATGATAGGTATCAAATTTGTATCACTACTTTCGTTTCAGCAATGGGGAGAAATCACGATTGGCTGTACAATATATAAGCAAAATAGGCCCCCTATTGTAGATAAACCCTTAATTTCAGGTCAATAATTTAGGGGAAAAGGGAAAATGCATTTCTCTTTCAATCCCACTTTCCCAAAATGTGGACTTTCATTGGTATCCTTGTTGAACATAGTTAGGGGTAGGTTAGGTTAGATATAAATTCAATATAGTGTAATCATGGGGGCGAAAAAAGTGGGGAATATAGAGAAGATCCTTCCCTGGAAATTTGACCATTTGGGGGAAATCTTACCTTTTCAGATAAAGAGAAATACAAATAATGGTGGGAAACCACTGGGAAATGCTGACTATCTTCCCGGGAGGAAAGCGGCATTTTTTTCCGCCCCCCCCGAGTGTAATTAAAAGTATAGCTTGCATTGATAATCATTTTAAATGATTTATTGGTATAACATAAATTTATAGGCCTAAGAAAATAAGAAAATCAATTTACACAGCCGGCATAAGAAAAAATCGAATTATTCTAGCTTTACCCATTGAATCTCATTAATACTCTTAGATAAAAAAAAATGCAACTTAGATGTTAGAACCTTCTGTCTTCTATCATTTACCCGCCCTTAACCCCGAGAAACCTATATATACGGTTCTTTTTGAATTTAAAAAGAGCCCTAAGAACTCAGAAAATTAATTAAAAATTTGGTTGATTCAAATCTGCTTCTTAAATATGAATCGTTTTTATAGTAAAATGTTGAAGATACTGGATCAATAAAATCTACGAACACCACTTGCATTTTATATAGCAGACATTGAATTAAGATGTACTTTTGTGTGCAATTTTCTCCAATTTCTTACAAATTTAAAGGCCTCTCGTATTAGGATCATATGGTATACAATGGTAATTATCATATCACACCGTAAAATAACTATCACTTCGCAATTTATGGATATTTGTCTATAAAAGTATAATTTCAGTTTTATGTCATGTAATTTTACCATGACATAAGTTTAGTTTAAGCATGTAAGTATAAAACTTCTTGGCTTCATTGGTTCGCGTTTGGTCGCGAGTCGGTTGACAGCAGATGGTAGGGTACTCGATGGTCGCATGTCAAAAGGTGGTACATTTTGTGTTACATGGTCAAAATTGTCCAAAAAATTGGTTTTTTGATATGTTAGAGGTATTGCCAAACTCTAAATATTAACACCATTTTGATCTTCAAAATGCTTGTTGTTTGGGCATAATTGCATAAGTAACGATTAATTAAGTCCATAGGCCACAATGTTTAAATCATCATTTTTTAAGCGTTTTTCTCAAAATTGAGTCTTGTACGTAAATACCAGTATAAAGAATTTTAATGTCTCACTTGTATCAAACCCATATTTTCAGGATAATTATGAATACCCAATAATAAATTAAAGACTATAAGTTAATTCTAAGTCACGGTTAAACTTGTTAATTACATTGATTAATTGTTTAATTACCAGTCAGTAATACTGATGTTCCGATGAGTCCGTCCAATATGTAAATATTATTTGATCCAATAATCAAAAAAGTTGTTCACCTCAGCTGGAGATATTAATAAGTAGTTATAACAGAAGTTATCAACTGAAAAATGTCTTAATTAGTATAGTCAATTAAGCCAATTACCTTACAGGCTGTGATATTATGTACCAGTAGTACATTGACCATATAAAACTGGGTTCTAATTGCGATCATCTTTGAAACAAATTAAGAATTTGATTTTACACCGAGATAATGATCTAGTGACTTACCAAAGATAATTCATGAACCTCTTGTCCAAGGTGTAGATAATGATGAAGTAGTGAACTCATAGTACTAATTAATCTAATTAACCATGGATTTTTAAAACAGAGTAAAGTAAAACTTAAGCATGCGAAAGATGATTCAAACACCACATCCATCTTCAAGTTCACAAGTTCAACACCAACACTAAGAACTGTCTTTGTGAATAAAAGAGTTTTTACTGGAGAGCTGAAATGCTTCCTATTTCTAGTTCCTTCACAATCGCCAAGACATATCCATCTAAAATTTGGGATCCATGGAGCTGCAAATGATAGTCCAGTGCCATCAATGTTAGTTGAATAAGTTGTTGTAATTTTACAGACTCCACTTTGAACAAGAAATAGTCCTATAGGCCTTAACAGACTCTAAATTTGCTCTCACTGCAACATTGAAACCTTTTACAGATAAGGATGCCAGTAATCTGGTTTAGTGATGACCTTTGGGTTAGGATGTAAACCTTTGTAACCTACTTTCACCAAAGGATACCATGCTGAGGTCATCAACTGAAGCAGCCCATCAAAAAGTATTATTGATCCTTGAAAAAGCTTAAAATACTCTTGCACAATTATTATCATTAATCATATAAGCTATAATAAGTCATGGTA
The DNA here is from genome assembly GCA_023653785.1 of Ophioderma brevispina. NCBI lineage: Eukaryota > Metazoa > Echinodermata > Ophiuroidea > Amphilepidida > Ophiodermatidae > Ophioderma > Ophioderma brevispina. Next base: position 21,691 of record JAMKCH010018302.1, read on the forward strand.
AATAATAAATATAGATGTTTCTAAAGCATTAACCAAACAGACCCATCCCCATATTAGGCAAAAAAAAACAACTTTGCTGTAAAAATTTTTTTAAATCTAATTTTTATATTACCGCTCCCTGACAATCATGATAAGTCCAAGTGAAGCAAGTTATAGGCCTACTCCTTCAAATAAAAATTTGAAAACCCCCAAAAAGAATCTATATAGTCCAATCTAGTGTCAAAATGGGTTATTATACAAACAATACACACAATACAGTAGAAATTCATAACTAGGCTATGGATATCCTATGTAAGCCTTTCCCCCTTCTACCTCCTCCTCCACCTGCAACCTCCTCCACCTGCACCGCCACCCTACACTTTCAAAATTCAAACTGATGCCCCTAGTTCATCTTACCTTACTTTTAATGTATTTGCCTTGTATGTACCTATTCTTTAGCTTTCAAATGAGCCATAAACTAGCTCAATAGGGTCAGGGGTTGGTCCAATATGATATTTTTCTTCATCTCCATTCGGAAAATGTAAACGCCACCCTTTTTGCATACCCAACTTGTGCACTGCGACCTCATCTTCTTGCGGATTTATACTGCAACTAATGTTTGCCAAATCGGCACCACCCCCAATTAGCCTATTTATTGACGATAGGTATTGATACCACGTCCCACTATTGATTAACCCATTGAAGTAGTCGCAGGCCCGTTAGTGATCTATAAAAAAAATATAGTTTTTCCCAAATTAATAAAAATAACCTCATTAATAGAGCATACCTTCCTTTGAAAATTCTGTTGTTGAAGAAATCCATATACGATTTTCCTTTCCAGAGATATGGATTTAAAAATGTAATATTAAAAAAAAAAAAAAAAAAAAAAAATGGTTACAATTTTCGCGTTAAATACGGATGAATCGATTGTGATTCCCCTGCACATGCGCGTACGTATGGCGCTGTGCACTTAAAACCGAGACTTCAAACACGATGAAAAGTAATCCCAGTGTACCGGCCAGACCGGGCTTGGCAGTGATCGCCGAAAACAACTCATTGGTGGAGTGTATACATGAACTGAATGAAGTTGGGGTCCTGTTGTGCTTAATATTTCATCCGATATTCCTAAGTCCACATGTACTATGTGTTTAAATTCCCCCTGTTCAATTGGCCATTGAGTTGCGTTATGGGCTTC
>JAMKCH010018303.1:0-22825 GCA_023653785.1 Ophioderma brevispina
AATGGCCCCAATAATAATAAGATTGTGCGCGTGATTCAAACACGTACACTAAACTGGTTTTAAAAGGGAGGGCTTACAATCAAACCAGCGGTTTGTTCGTCCGTTCGCCCGGCTCTTTACTGGTTGGAAAACCGGATTTATTTTGATATAAACAATGAACACGGTTCAAACGACCAGCGCGCCCAGTAAACCGGCGGTGAGTTTTGGTGGCCATTCCCTTAGGAGAATTTTCAGAGAGGATTAGGATTATCTCAGCAAACATGTGAAGGACTTTACCTGCTGCGAAAAAGTGGAGGATTAACCGTAATTGTTTTCCGAAAGTGCCGATGCCATTCAGTGCCATCACCTTTTCTCTTCTTAATTTCAGAAGGCAAGCATCAATGTAATCTCTTAGGTTTTCGCCGTCGAACGAAATCTTCTTTATGCCTTTCCACAATGTCAACTCACAAATTTTGAATTTTGTTATTGTTGGAAGAAGAATACTCATTCATGTAAACGGGATCATCACAGGAATCTACTGCAAGAGGGAATAAGAACAAAAGGCGCCACCAGATCCAACGACCTTGAAGTTTCTTTCCATTCTCTTAAGAAACATTGTAGTTAATTCCGGTTCGAGTAAGAACGCGTTTTTTGACCCAGGGACTCCTACGGAAAGAAATGGACGTTGGAGTTGCCTTGTAGAAAAGATCCTGTAATGCCAGGGGAAATAACAAAAAAGTGATCAACGTGTCAATCCGTGTAGGCCTAGAGTGCCTCTTAATGAGATTTGCGTTTTCCGTCGTTTAAAGTGCTTGTTCCGATTGTTCTTTGGGAACCCCCCTGATTAACCTGAAGTAGTGTATCAATTTTGATATCGATGGAAAGAGGCCGTCGTATGTTTTTCATTGTCGTCCTGAAATTTCAGCTTTCAAATCCTTTTTCTTAGATATAGATAAAAAAACACCGTTTTAGTGGTGACCATTAATTTAGGCAGTAGTGAAAGGGCGTTGACTATGCATTATCGCGTCTAGCATCAAAACCCGCAAGTTTGTTTCACACGGGACTTATGGTCGGTAGGTACAGGGGTGTGTCAGGCTCGCATATCAACTAGAGAACACCATAGACAAAAATTGGAACCAGAATTGTTGGGTGTTGAAACAGTTACGCTCTCACTTGAAAACGATTTTTTTTTTTTTTTCGCTGAGTTAAATAGTATTTAGCTTTAATAGCGAGGTATGTTTGCATTCCCAACGTACCGGTTTGTTTTGTAATGTTGTGTAACGAAAAAAGCAATTCCCCATGAGAAGTGAACCAAACTACAATGTCAACATATAAATCCGAGCGTTGAGACGTTGGTAGACAAACAAAAGCTATAGCCCCCCCCCCAAAAAAAAAAGAAAAAAAAATTAGATTTATGGCACAATCAGAATTTACGTAAAACATATGACAAATTTGGGAAAAATAAAGCGGAGTTTGGTTAAAAATCTCAAAATGTGTTCATGTTTTTCCCCAAAAAAAAAATTGTCCACTGGTGCCCCCTCCCCCAATTTCAATTTTCCCCTAGTTTGCCACCCCATACCAGAAAAAGAAAGAAGTTTGGCGACACCACTGAAGAGCCCCTAATTTCTGTTCCGGTATTACATGATTGTCAGGTCCAGAATTACATTAAAATTCAAACAAAAATGAGGCACTTGTGCACAATGGACTTGAAGTTTCATTACAAATGAATCTATTTTATTTATATTTTTTTTTAATTATTGGTTGTTGGTCATTCAAATGATGGTTCAAAAATTTGGAATGTCCAAAAACATTACACAATTTGCCATTATAATAACCAAAATTAATAACCAATGAGAAGTTTATATAATTTTGAAACTTCTGTTTATGTAGACTTTAAAACCAGCTAGCTCAAATCCATGTCCTTTATATAAAATCACATCGTGTATTAACTTCGCTCTCTCACACACACACACACACATAGCAAACACACACACACCACACCATGTGAATAAGATGAGGTCTTACGCAAAACATCTTCAATGAAACAAATTTGCATTTGAAACCTCTGTTTGATAGAGTGCAGGAGAATGAGAAGTAACTTGAATCATTTAATTTCAAGAGCGTGAGTTATCGATTAAATCAATAAAACCTTCACATGGCGAAACGTCGATTATTCGGATACTGAAAATTTTAATAACTGATTATTTCTATTCCGATATGATCAAAATGATACTATATTGATAGAAGCTCGGAAAACTGGCGAGCACAGAACAATGAAGCGGAAAAAATTTACACGGTCTCGAAACCGAACCTCTCGCTTTCTAGGCGTGAGAAAATATCACTGGGTCACAGAGACTGTGTTAAATGTGAGATACAGTGAGCGAAGCACTAATGTATTTCAGTTCTTATTCAGAGTTTCAAGCGATCGTAATTATATTTTATATTATAGAATGGGAGGCCTTATATGCACGATTATATGAAGGATTCTAGCAGATTATGAAGAAGCGAAACTCAATTCAATGCACGTGCGGATCAAGTAACTGACACAACCCGGGAAGTAATAAATTGGAAATATTATATAGAAGCTCGGAGAAATGGCGAGCACAGAACTGAATAAATTGAAGACGAAAACATACACGGTTTCGGACCCCGGGAACTCTCGCTTCTAGGCGTTGAGTAATACACTGGGCCCAAGAGGTGTGTGTTAATGGGGATACCAGTGAAAGAGCACTAATGTATTGCAGTCTTTATTCAGAGTGTCAAGCGCCGGTTATATATTTTTCTATTATAGAATGGAGGGCCTTATTAGTAGATCAAAATCACAAAAATGACACATACCCACAGTTAACCCAAAAAAATTCCAACAGAAGGTTTTCTTGCATTTTCTGGTAAGATAAGATCGTTTAATATATATCAAGTTGCGCAAAAATCGAAGTCCAGAAAGCGTTCAAAATATGAACATAAACAAAATGGCCGCCATCCGCCATTTTGAAAACATAAATCCTCAATCTCTGGCAATAAATGAGCTAAAGGGGCAAACAAGATTTCATTTCCTTATAATTCTAGATAACAATCCATTAAACTGGGTTTTATGAAGTTGAGAATATTTCCCTAAAATCCATATGGCTGCATCTGCCATGTGTGAAAAGTACAAATTATTGTTTCTCTGGTGCCGGCCTGGATTGGCAAATGCCAAACAGAAAGCATTTCTACTAATTTAGCATACAATCCAATTTTAATGAGTTTTGTTTTATCGGTTGAGATATCATCTAGCCTCTAATCCAATATGGCTGCCATCCCGCCATGTGGAAAGTATGAATTCTTTTATCTATGACACCAGATGGGCAAAAATGGCAAACAAAAAAGGTGTGCTTTTTTATTAACTGGAGGACTCAAGAACCATTACGATGTTGTTTTAAAGTTTTGAGGCATTTTGAACCTCTTAAAATGGCCACTCCAATGTCACCATTTTGAAACAAGGACCACCAGTAAATCCTTCCTATATAGCATAGCAAAGATTACATTCAATGAAATTAGGTGTCATTTTCTATAAAATCCGGCATTACAATCTATTAGAATAAAAAATTGATATTTTTAGTGGGCTATTTGTCCAAACTTTGTAGCCATGTTGATTTTATGCTATAAAGTCTACTCTCCTTTAAAATTATGGAGTATTACTAGTTTCTAATGTGTAATTTTTAAGTATAGCAGAAAAGATATCACATTATCAAATCATCTCCAACATGTGGCACAAAGACACTGTGCAAACAGACGAGATCTACCACACTTTACTATTTAAATCTTCAAAGTGTATCATCTTGAGACTGGGTATTGGTCCATGTTTTGACATGAATGTCCACAAGTGTGGTGCTTCCTTCTTTCTGCAGGTACATTTCATTGTTGATGCATCTGAAGAACAATTGCATAGGATCTTTCCCGGTGGAACCTCTGGTGCAGGACTTGTTCATTGAGGGGAATAATTTCCAAGGTGTACTACCGCCCCAGTCAGTTGAATTTTGACATCGTCTGGCACATTCCATTGAATGAGCGTAAATATTTTTCCTACAGAGGAGTTTTGCAGCGGAGGTTGTTTGGTGGAAATCTTTAGGTTTTAGAACCCAAGAGCATTTGAGCACATACCTCTTTCACTGCATGTTCTATCTGGAGGCTCCTGAAACTTGCCAAGAATGCCTACAATATAGGACCCTCATCTCCACGGTCAGTACATCTAATGACCTGGAGAGTTGAGACCCCAAGATCTAAAATGGTCAGCCATCAGAGATCATATATTCCTTCAATGCTCACATCTGGTATGCCCTTCCTGAGCGCAATCCTGCTACTAATCAGTATGGCCGGCTTTAAAAAGGAGGTTAATCGCCATCTCGGTGCCAACCCATCAGTGGTTTCTACAAGACGTTAGTTTCTGCTGTTAAGCCAGGGTATGCCTTTACCATTAAAAGACTCCGATATCTGACCATTGAACAGGGGGACTCCATTTGCATGGAAGCATTCATTTCTATCGATAAGAAATCCAGATTGGGAGTTACAAACATATTCGGGAACAAGCTCCAGCACAGGGTCACCATGGTGAATGAAGAAATAGAGTCTTCCAGCCACATAATATTCATGAAGTAGTATCGCAACCTTAAACGCATGGGCCAAACAGCAGCTAGAAGCGAAATGGTCACTGAATAAGGAGCTTCAAAAGCCTTTATAGGATTAACATGTTTTCTCCTTGTCTCTTTCAGACCGAAAGTAAAGGCATTACAGCCCTCGTCTGCAGAATGGAGAGAGTTATTAATTAGATCAGTGTCTTCCCCACTTAGGATTTTTTGACTTAAATTATCCCATGGCGACTGCCGTTTTGCTGTATCAACTCTTCCTCTCATAGATTATGTGGCAGTATTTTGTTGCATTCGGCACCATGCACCCATTAGTCGCTCTTTGGTCATGATGGCAAGCAGATACTAAATATGTTGTAATGGTGAGCCAGCTCAATGTTGATTGTTTGGGTTTGAGAAACGGAAAGTCTTCTCCCTTCCACAGGAGAAAAGGCCCTGAGAAACATTTCACAGGGATAAATGCTGGGTGGTGAGGATGTTCTCAATGTACAAGATCTTTTCAAAGTGAGGCCAAAGATTCAGTCAAAATGAGAAGGACAAGCTGCTGACTTTTTCTATACAAATGGGAAAATAAGTCAAGACCTTGCATCTGATTGGGCTGTCAAGGTAACTGATGACCAGCTCTTTATTTCCAAGTTCCTGTTGGTATCAAAAGTGCGGGAGAACTGTAATTGTTTTTTTGAGGCCAAGATGTTTTAGTAGGCCAGATAAAGAACAATTGCTGATGGCCATTTACGAACATGTTCATCGCTCAAGAGGCTCCTACCCTGAGACAGTGCCAAAAACTGATCACTATGTTGTTGATGGAGGTTCTAGTTAATCGCTTTGAAATGAACAGAGGGAAGCACTTATAGTATAGTTGCAATGATGATGATTATGCATCTTTCACAGCTGGGCACACTACTTGGCAAAGCATCGGTTTGTCTTTGATGGATACACTGGTGAACCAAAGACAAAAGACAGCACACATGAACGTCGCGAAACTAGGATCGCAAATACGGTAGATATATCAAATGCAGCAAATTTTGCTGGTAAAAAAAGGAGATGTAGATGTTGATATAGCAAAAACAGCAGTCTCCATGGCATAATGTAGGTCAACAATCCAAATTGGAGAAGACGCAGATCTGTTGATACTACTTCTCCAATATGCAGAAGAGGGCTGTTATGACCTTTACTTTTGTCTGAGAGACACAAAGAGAAAACATATGTGTATGATACCAAGCTTCTGAAGCGCTTATTCAATGATGGCACTGTATCTAACTGCCAATGCATTTTCAGGTTGCATACTACTTCAAGAATATTTGGGGCTGGCAAGAAATCTGTTTTTCTCAAAGTCATCCATGGTAACCCTGTGTTACGAGTTTGTTCCAGAGTATTTATACTACCAATATAGATCTGAATCTATAGAAAGATGAAGGCTGCAATCCAATGGTGTCCCTGTTCAATGATCAGCAATCAGAGTCTTTGGAATCATTACACTACAGGTACCTTTCTAAAAAAGTTTTCACCACAGCTTGTGGACATTCACACGAAAACATGGACCAAGAACCAGTCTCAGATGATGATGAACTTGAAGACTAAATTGTAATAGTTAATAGTTTCGTTGATCTCATCTACTACTGCAAACAAGTGTTTAGACCATATTTTGGTGATGAGGTGAATAATGTGAAATTGTACTTTCTGTTACTTTAAAAAAATCACAATTACACTGTAAACAACATAATGTTAAATTGTGATAGATTTATAGCTGATAAAAAATAATATGGCTACGAATTATGGAAAAATAGCCAACTAAAAAATCCTTTTAATTTGAATAAATTTGAAATCGGCCGGAATAGAAAATTACACTTCATTTGTCATTGTAATCTGTCTGATGCTAAATAGGAGGATTTATGGTCTCACTTTTTAAATGGCGGACAGTGGCCATTTTGAAGACGTCAAGGTGCTCTCAAAACTTTACAACAACCATCTTAATGTATTTCGTATGCTACAATTAATTTAAAAAAATAACACTATATTTGTCATTTTGGCCCATGTGGTAACAGAGATAAAATAATTTGTACTTTTAAACATAGTGGATGGAGGCCATATGGGATTTAGAGTTCAAGATGGTATCTCAACTTCATAAACCCCATTTTAATGGATTTGTTATGCTAGAATTAATAGGAAATGACATCTTGTTTGTCGTTTTGGCCCATCCGGTACCAGAGATACAAGAATTTGTACTTTCCCAACATTGCGGACGGCGGCCATATTGGATTTAGAGGTCAAGATGATATCTCAACTTCATAAAACCCTTCTTAATGGATTTGTTATGCTAGAATTATTAGGAAATGACATCTTGTTTGTCCTTTTAGCTCATTTATTGCCAGAGATGTGAGGATTTATGTTTTTCAAAATGGCGGATGGCGGCCATTTTGTTTATGTCATAATTTGAACACTTTCTGGGACTTCGATTTTGTGCAACTTTTGATATATTGTTAAGCTGACCTTAATCTACCAGAAAATACCAAAAAACCTTCTGTTGCAATTTTTTGAGGTCATGTGCTATCTTTACTCTACTATATATATGCATGATTCTAGCAGAATCTATGACGAAGCGAAACTCAATTCAATGCACGCGAGGATCAAGTAAATGATACAACCCGAGAAAGTAAATTGGAAAATATTATATAGAAGCTCGGAGAAACATTCGTCATAGATTCTGCTAGAATCATGCATAAAATAAGGCCCCCCCATTCTATAATATAAAAAAATGATACTAGTTAACAACTACTGACAAATACAAAAAAATCAATGCACGTCAGTGTGTCTCTAGATAGTGTTTATTTATCTCAGTCTTGACCAACCTGTGGCCTAAATGGCGTATCTTCTTTCGCTTTAATTTCCAAAGCTAGATGTTGGACCTCTGTGGGATCAGTTTTTCAAAAGAATGATTTTCCTATACCAAGATTCCTGAATACGCCCAGTGAGAACTTTCGTTGATCGTTCCGAGGGCGCCGAGACGCAAACACTACCCAAAATTAAATTAAGAGGGGTAAACGCAAATCTGTTACATATATTCCAATATGAATTTATGCGTATAACAGTTGTGTTGGGTTAAATATTTTATTTACAGTCTACCAGCTTGGATTGAGCACTCTAAAACTACTGTGTACCGGCATCATTCTCATATTTATCTATATAGATTATATTATATAGAGAGAGAGACCTAGATTTCAAATAACACAATGTGCCCTAAATTCTAAAATTCTTACCGCTCGCCCTAAAATATGTATTACTTTCACAATCTCTCGTGGCACCTTTAAGGCAAAAGGAAATTGTGTTACTGTTAACTTCGAAGTTGTACATCATCATTGCCCGTTTTTATAACACTTACCAGAGCCTCCGTTGCCAAACCGAAGGAATTTTTCACTGGCCTGTCGCTATGTCTTCACCCATAAACGCCTCTTTTGCTGACTTGACGTCGTTAAGAACTACGACTAGTTTGTTGCCGAGCCCAAAAAAACTGAATACTTTCCCATAGCGTGTTGCCCATTGGGAGAACACTTCGGTTTGTAAAGTAGTGGTTCAGATTAACAACCCACACTATATTCAAAAAGCTTCCAAAAACGGGCAAGCCAAATGGACCCGGCGGCCAGGTCCAGCGTTTTTTGATCTCAAAAATCGTTTTGATAAAATGAAAGTATGATTACAAGTCAAATGAAAATCGTTTGTTTGTTACCCTCTATTTGCGGTCGTATATGCTATAGTCGTTAATGATACCGATTACACATTCCCAATAATAGATTGAGAGAGTGACCCGCCCGGTTGACCCGATGATTGAATGATACCTGCTTTGTGAACTTCCACCTGAAAGCGTTGTAATTCCGCTATGTGAGTGTTCAAATTCAGATTAGTTAGCCACCAGAGGAGTAGACACAAAGGGCGACCACTTGAGACGCGATCATTTCGGATATAAAATAAACTCCAGGGGGTGGCTAGCGGCGGCCTGCGTGACTTCTAGTCTTATTTCTGAAAAAAAATTATGCTGTCGTTTGCGAATTTCGACTTGCCAGGACTACCCATACTCCTCATGGGTTTGATCGCAATACAAAAAATACGAATTTGCCCTGCAACTAACCAGGTTTACAAAAATTCAGAAGAGGTTGCCCTGCCTGTTTCGCCTCCATAATATCATTTCACCATTTGATGTAGAAATATGTTCTATAGAGATGACAGTTTGGTTTTGTGGGTGGACACCCCTAGGTTTTAATGACATTTAGTTATTGCTTGCTCATTTAGTCACTTCCTTCAATGTGGTGAGGCGGAACTGCCGCTGCGATTTCAAGCAACCCGGTTGCCAAATTGAATCGTTGTACACATTGTAACGGGTAGCACTGTGTAGAGATCAGCGACACTTGTGACATACATGTGTATCGTTCAGTAGTAGTTTGTTGTAACACTTTGACCAGGGAAGAAGCAAAATTTATTTCGTTTTAAAGGGGTACCATCCTTTAGTCATTTTAAAATAGGGCGGGTGTCTTTATCTCTAAAATAATTTATCATACAGGGGTAGCTTTCATTTTCTATCCTTTTCCATTCTTTGATATCAGGTAATAAAACCGCGGATCGATTGATTTGAACACTCATAACATTTGATTATGTTTGATAACATTCTCCAGAACAACTTTTGGACTGACAGAAAAGGTTTTGGTTCACCTGTAATATTCAGATTTTTGCATGGTCAGAAGTGTAACTGCAGGTGGTTTTTTTTTTTTTTTTTTTTTAATATTTTTATCTTTTTTTTTTTAATTTCCGGTACTTGTTTTGATGGGGTAAAAGAAATTAAGACATAAGCAACCATCAAAACCCACACAACATACATACCACCCAAAAGACATACACACATTAATTGATACAAGGGGAAAGAAACTGCGACCAACTGCGCGTTTAAAAATAAGCCACAATCAGCGTTATGCAAAAACCCATTCTGTCTCTAAATTGCAGTGGTTTGGTCAATATCCTGCTCCTTGTATCACTTTTCTTCCTCTGAAGGCGGTCTTGAAGATACCTTTTTGTGGCTGTGTCTAACCTAAAAAAGTTTGAGCCAAACTTTTATTAGTAGACAAGCCATGAAAAACCGTTTCCATGAAAAATACGGCATGTTACGCTAAGTCGCTTATAGAGATCCCTATAGTTTCCAACACCGAATGTAAAAATAGACGATGATTAAATAGGGGTGCGATTTTTTACGTTTTTTGACGAGATCGCTGATATGGGCTTTACTTTTATATTAAAACACCAAAAAACAAAAAATAATGCAAAAAAAAAAAACATACCGAAAACCTTAATTTCAAATTGCGCATACATGATAACCAATCTTTTTGAAAAGGGTGGCTTTTATCTCATGCTATTATACATTATTATTTTCTAAGAGTCATATTTTTTTTAATTTCCTCTTTTACCATTCGTATGTTCGGTAGCGGTACCCCTGGCCCTGCATTTATATATGATCCATTATCCAACATCAGAATTTTGTTAATCGCTTGTTCAATTGAAAAGGAAGAATGCCCAACAAACTCTGCTCTTGTATTTATAGAAAATGCCTTAATCCACAATAATCCTTAAACCATTTCTAATACCTTCCCATATGATCCTTCCAGCGTACGTTCGGCGTAAAGGTGTATATAATACTTTCCCGTTCTATCTTGCAAAGTGTAGCAGACATCATCATTTCCAAGGAAACCTCAACTTAATTTTGTAAATGAAGTGATTTGTTATCACAAACCTATTGTTTATACTAAATTGAAACCATTTCCATTTTGTTTCAAATAGTAAACTTTAAATGTAAGTTCGTTTACACAATGTAACACATCTTTCTTCTTGGTATTGATTGTCTATTTACAGTACTCCACTTTCCCTTTTAACATCATTATACTTCTTTACTTTTTCCTTTAATCAAACAGTTGTATATTATTTTGCAGCCTTTCGTGTCTTTAAGGAGAAATTCAAAATGAAGGGGATAAAAGGGCGAGTTACAGTGGAAATCGTGTTTTTGCACATATTTATTGAGCTAATAGATCTACGCATACCTTCATATGTTAAAAATCAACCTTTATGCCATACAGATTGACAAAGTCTTCATAACTATACATTTTACCTCAGAAATCAACATGTCACTGACATATTTCACACCTCGTTTGTCCCAATGTTTGAAATATACAAGGTTCCCAGCTAATTTTTATCATCAGCATTTTTCCCAAATAGTTTTGTCTTAAAAATTCCTCTGTGTTGTAGCTTTATTTTGTCTTACGAAGAGGCCCCATGAATTTAAAACATCTCTCGCAAACACATTTGGAATTCCTTTCACATAGATAGAACTGAATGTATAATCCATCGTGAGAGATAAGTGTTTTTGAATGACGTAGACCTTTAAAAAGTTTTATTGCATTTGTATCTAACACATTTTAATTACTCTCCGTATTCCAAGTTATTTTGAAGGCTGCCTTAAAAAAAGTTCCCACATGAACATCATTTTCGTTCCTCCGAACTCTCTGTAGTTAATAATTTGACGCCTTTTATTCTCTCATTTGTTTTCCAGATAAATTTGAAGAAGTCCCTTTGGAGTTTTGTAACAAATTCATCAAGGGTCTGGAATGGAGTAGTAAATGGTTAAATTGAGGCGCAATAGGAGATTTTAATTATCGTGATCTGCCCATTACGGAATTTTCGACCAGACCAAAGTTGCATTTGTTTCATAACAGAACTATATATTGTTTCACATCCCCAATTTTTACACCAAGTTAGACTTCTGTTTTTTTCACCATAATTGCCAAGATTTCAGCACATGTAAAAAAAATTAGAGGTACACAGCACACCTTGGCGGCAGCCACGTTTAATTTGAAATACTTTTGGTTTGGTGACCATTTAATTTTAACAATGAACTACAGTCGTTATAAAATTTTTTAATCCTCTTTTAAATATCAGAATTTCAGAAAATGAAATATAATCTACGACTTTGAAAATAACATTATTGAAACTGAATCTACTGCCTTTTTCAAATCTCTACAAGCATAAGTCCCGGTATTTGGTTTTCTTCTGTTCCTTGTAAAGTACAAATAAGTCGTATATTTTCTCCTATGTTCTTCGGCAGTAAAAAACCCTTTTGATCCACTTATTATTTGGTAAGTAACTGTCTTGTCTTCTATCTGCAATGACAGAAGAAGCAATTTTATACGCAACATTGAGGAGGGTTATGGGTCTCCAATTCTTCAAATATTGGCGCGGTTCCCCCCCTTTGGAATAAGTGTAATTATTCCTTGTTGTTGGTCATTTCAAAGACATTTCTCGTTTCGTAATCGGAATTAAAGATCTTATAAGAAAAATAGATATCCTTCCAAAGACTTAAAAATTCGGCAGAGAAACCATCTAGACGCGGGTGAGTTGTTTATTTTTCATTTTTTTCAAATCCTTCATGACTTCATAGTATTTCAAAGGCCCTTCTAAACTAGCTGCGATATCGTCTTCTAAGGATTTTACATCTGTTTTACTAATAATCGTTTCAAAAAGATTTAGGCCTAAAGTTCATCTTGGTTGTTGTATAACGCCGTAATAAAAATTTGAAAGTTCATCCATTATCAATTGCTGATCATATATGCGATTTCAGTTTCAAGATTAAGAAACTTAACCGCCTTGCTAACAGTGTTTTTCTTTTCTAGATTTTTAAAAAAAGTTGGACGGTTTCTCTCCATGTTCTATCCATCTTTTGATCTCCATTTAGGCCATCCATTTTACTTTTCCCCCTCAATTCTGTTAGTTCCGTTTTCTTATGCTGCAACTCTTCCTCTAAGGTATTGTTTGGGTCGTGTTAATTTGATTTTCTATTTCCCCTAGTATGCTATTTCAGATTCATTTCATGTTTTTCACACTTTCCTTTTCTTACTTCATATGATATTGTTAGACCTCTTATTTCCATACACAGCATTTCGAAAAAGGTTTGATCATTTATCTGTAAATTTAACTCCTTAATTGGTACGTTATTTGTCAATTATGCTAGGGTTAATATTGGGAAGCTGTTTACATATTGTTTTTTTAATTTTCCATATCTTTAATTGTACCTGGTGTACGTAACATGGTCTGCAAGAAGGAGTTATTGAATTTCCAGTAACCTCTTCCCCTGTTTACTTTCTTAAGATCTAGTTTATCGTTATTTCGCTGAATGATCAGTTTTATATCCAGGATATATCTGTTTTTTACAGCAAGGGCAGAAGCTCTTTTGATTTAGAGAGAATCTAAACGCGCCTGTTTTAAAGGCTTTGATTTCTCCTCCCGTATTCTTTTGTCTTGAGGGTGTTGGAAACTCCAAACATCTACCAAATCATTTCTTTCAATTAGTGATAGTACTTCCTCCTTAGAGTTGGATTAGGTGGGGTTGTTAAAAAAACATGAAAGATATTTTCATAGTATCTTCTGTTTGATTCAAAGTTAGTTTCCCATCTCCACAGTCAAATATGTGGTTGTTAAAAAAAATCAATATTATTTTGAATAATTTCTATAGAATTCAGGGAGTCTTTATTTGGTCCATTCTAGAGATCAGTGTTATTTTAATATTTCCTCCTCTTGATATACCCCCGCCTATCTATCCAATTTCCTTCTAATCACATTTATTGTCATGTACCAGTAACATCTAAACCTTTATTAAAATAAAATATCCGTACCCTTGATTGGAATTTTTATGACCTAAATACGCCGTTCCTTCCCATTCGCCTTTTATTTTGTTTCCAAATTCTTGCTGTGTGAGTAGCTTGTAAACGTATATAGAAACGTTGTGTTTTTAATATATAATTCAAAATCATCTCTTCTTTTACCTATGATCATCCCCAAACCTCTAAGTTCCATTGACATTAGTCTAAAGTGATTTATCAGAGTCATGTTTAACATGATGGAAAGGTAATAATCAAGTGGAGTCAAATTAAAAAAAAAAATGGCTGCCCCAGGTATTTTATAATCTATTTCATGGCATTAGGTTTTTACCCGTACCAAGAAATGGGTACGATCCTATATTTTTAGAGTAACAGTTTTCGTGCAAGGAAAAATAATTCCTTAATTATGTTATTTGCTTCATTTCCCACCTACACATAATAGAAAAAGTCACTATCAGGATATATTCATTGTTTAAAGTGCTCAATGTAACATACATTCATGTCGAATAAGAGTATTTACCGGTTACTTAAGGTGCCTGTTCCGATTAATGTGCACCATATTCTCTCACTTGATACAAAACCCGAAAGACACCCACTACCGTATTTCGTAAACCTAAACTTGTGGTATCATGGATCAATGTGATAAAACATGCTGCGTTGGCCTGAAAATTACTGTACTAATGTTTATGGGCAACCATACCAAAACAATTTTTTGTTCTAATCCAGGAATATATCTAAACTGGAACTGAAAGTCCAGGAAAAACATAAAAGGATCTGGTCTTTTATATGGAATAACGTCGAGATGACTTCCATAAAAATTGTGGGTCTTAAAGATAAACAAACACGCACCTTCAACCAGGTCGCAACCCTGTTTAACAAATTCAGGTTACATGATTGAAAACCACTGTATACTTTGTAAGACAGTACAAATTTTCCCATATGTTTCACTAGTTATCCCTGATATTCACAGTCGTCGATGGTGGAAACATTTTCAAATAATATGTCGAAACATACTATACTATACTGACAGGTGTTTTAAATTTAAGTTATAAGGGTGTGCCCAAGCTTGCCAAGAAACTTCCAAAACCAGGGGGAGGTCAGAGTGGTGAAACCCAAAACAGGCTTTTTGAGAAAGACCCAGGGAGCTTGAGCCCCAAAAAAACCGACAATTCTGCCAAGCCTGCCCAATCTTGTTACATCCATAACTCACCACGCACACCCAAGGGTTTTTTCAAAAATTCCAAATTGTAAAATAAAAAGGAGAATTTAATGATCAAAAAAACTACGACATTAGACAAAATTGTGATCAATAAAAATATAGGTCCACATACTCTTGTTCAAAGATTTTCTCCAAAATCAGACAAAAACAATCGGTCTTTAATGAGTAATGTTGTGTTATTTTGATGCTCTTTGTATACTAACATGTTAGCATTTTCAATTATTAAAAATGGAATTGATCAAACATTGATCCTTTAGAGCCCGTTGACCCCAACCACTTTGTTTTTTTATATAGATTGATTAATTGCCACGTTTTGGTATGAATAGGGTCTCTTCAATATTCATAACAAAAGTATGATATCAAAATTTAAAAACAAATTAGTAAGTTGATATAGGGAAAATATGTCAGCCGGGAGCCCACCAAATATTTGTTAAAGGGTGCATTTCGTGATTCCAGGCAACCTTCTGTTTTATTCATGGTTCGCCCTAGCATATCCTTTGAGAAAAGGCTTACTTCACCAAAAATTTGAGGTTGATTCCGATCTTGCGGTTTTGTGTTATGAGCAATGCGTAATTTCTGTCCGTTTACGGACAGAAAATACAAAATTTCCGCGAATTTTTACAAATAAGACCGAATTTTCACGTAATATTGTGGTACACATGGATAGGCTAACGGTTCAGAGGATATAAAAATCTCTTCTCAACTTTTTTCAGGTAAGTCGGGGGGACGATGTTTGTTGATCACGGAAATGCCCCCTATTAACTTTTTTAAAACATCATGCAATTATAAAATGTGATTCACCAATTTGATTCAAAAATTGCTGACTAAACCTAAATTGTGCACAATGATGTCATAACGACTGCGAAAATCTGGAATTGCCTCCCGAGTTCTGACACCATCCCCAAAATTACGACACCGGAAGGGGAAATATTAAAAATTGTTCACTACTTGTATCATACTATGCACATGTTTTGTTTTTGTTTTACATCGAATGAAAGAAAGAAATTATCTCACTCTTTGTCGCTTTGGCAAGTTCTGACATGGAAACAGATAAGACTGGTCTAACGAAGCAAAGCAACCAATTTTCTCAGCTTGATGCAATGATTGGAAGAGGTGATTTTTTTTCATGTGAGAGTACAAAATACCAGTTATCCTTAATTGACATACAGCATGCTTTAAAATCTATATCACGTCTTAAATCACAAACGGATAAATATGGTGTCATTGGTTAGTAACAGGCCGAATGATAAGTTGACATTTTGTGGTGGAACTCCTATTCCAAGTTTCAAAAGCAAGTTTGCCAACCCCAATATCACAATGTATTTCTCTAAGTTCGTGCTTTTCTGATACAAAAATTTTGAACAAAGAAATAAATATAAAAAGTAAAAAAAGTAACAAAAACCAAATTAACTCTTCAAATATCTATTCTATTAAACTAAAGTAATCGCAACCCATCGTATCACTAGAGGAAAAGTTTTGGATCGCGTCGATTATTTGGGAGAGGAAAGGCAGAAACAGAAAACGTGGCCCGATCCACCTGTTTCTTGAATGAACTAAGATATCTGGCCTTTCATGTTGACATAATTTTCACATTGATAGTGGCAAAGGCTTTTGTGTTCCATCTTATCCGCGAACAATCGGCCCGCAGAAGTCAGTAACATTCAGCTCACCTTTACATTGAAGACCATTGAAGCAAATACGATTAGTCAGGATCTTTTGAGAGTTAATGTATAGCGATAAATGCGCTTACCCTGCTTACGTTGCTTTCCTTAAGCATAGAATTGATTTTTTTCTGCTATCGGACTGCTCTGTTTTAATAGATAATGCGTGGAATCTTAATTTTCACCCACTGCACATTCCCCTCATTCAACGCCCATACCTTCGGAAAAATACTAGAGGTGACAACGGATGGGTTGAATCTACTATAAACGTAATTGCTAGGTGATGCAGTTTCATCGTCTAAATGAGATTGTGCCAGTTCACCGCGACCAGCTATTCTAATCAACTTTTATATCTCAAAAGATTTATTATGTGGTTACATATAATATTGTTTACCATATTTTTGTCCATTAAAGCTACGAATTAAATTGTTGATAATACATACTGTATATTGTTTTCTGCTCTACATAAGAGGAAAAAATAACGAATAACAGCATTCATATCGAAATATTATGTATTATTAGTTATATCGGGCTTCCGAGTGGTGCAAAGAAACTTTGTATTGTACAGTTTTGCCAAAGTCCCCGGATGCAATACAATATTTCTTTTTAATATTGTATTGCATCCGGGCATTTTTAGTGAGAACGCCATTATTGAACAAGTTCGTTGCTCCAGTCGACGACAACACTGGCAACGCAGGTTTTGTTTGAGTCAGCCGCTTGACTTTAATATAATAAAATCTTGAATGACTTTTTCGTATGATACAAGAATATATTGGCACTCGCTAGAAAAAGATTGTACTCGCTTCGACTCGGAAAAACAATATTTTCTACTCGTTCATAATTCTTGTATCCTACTCAAAGCCATTCAATATTATATAATTATTCTAAACTCCTACTTTTATTTAATCAAACATTACCAATATTTGTTTTCAATAAAAAATGCAATATCAAATGCACATTCAGCACCATTTATGGAACAAGTTACCTGCAACAATGCGTATGTCTCCTAACCTAAACCTTTCCAAGCAAAACATATCTTTTTCCAAATTCAACTTAATAGCATGTACCATGTATGTTGTAGTTTTAAGATTGTAACTTTAGATTGGTATTTTAAGGACTTTAAGATTTATGTAGTTACGTTCTAAATGTAAGACTATGTAAAGCGGGGCGGGTGGTCTATCATTCAATGCTAAGGGCGTTATATAAATATCTGTTTGTTATTATTCTTAAAATTCATGAAATAGTCGACCTCACGTAGCATAGACTTTAAAAGCATTATTCATTTCGTTAGAATCCGCCAAGCCAGCAAGCTAGTTCAACAAACGTAATCAGTAAATGAAAAAAATTGTATAGGCATTAATTTGGGCACAAATATTAGAAGACTCATTTCAAAAAAGCATGTCTTTCTTAAAAGGTTGATTATTGGTCGCCTCTGGTTGCTCATGGCAACCGATTCAAAAATCCGAGAACTTCTGCTGCTAATTTTCCCTTTCTCCGGAAGTGTCCCAGAAACTTCTCCCCAAATGCCATACGTCAAACGGTGCTTGAGTTATTTCGTATCAAAAACATAAGCCCCCCCCAAAAAACACACACACCACACCCTAAAACACGCAACACTTTGTGGCGGGGCCTAAGTGTTTAATATTAAATTTAACTAAACATTACTATTTGTTATTATTAAGGTTAGAATGGACTGTTAGCTATAGCCCTAAAAAATCATAACGATCGAGTCATAGTATTTTAAGATATGACACAAAATCAAGTAAACATTTGGATGTTTGTATCGTAAAAATGGGCAAAACGAAGAGTTATGGGCAATTTCTGCCACAGAAAATCAGGTGCTGAATCCCCACCACCATTTGCAGTGTATCTACACACTCGTCTCAAAAAAGGGTACACTCAGAAAAAATGATTATCTCTGAAATTTTCAAAAAGTCATTTTTTCTTGGCCTCATATAAAGAATAAAGACCAGTGCTTTGCAATGGTGTTTGTTTCATCTTATTTGCTTTTGGCAATCCAAAGACATAATCAATTTAGTGCTATACAGCAAAAATCGATTTTGTGCACTTTTATGCATGGGCAGAGTTGTTCGCGCAGATATACCCTCGTCTTGAAAGCCACGAAAGATGGCACCTTGAACAAAAGAAACCAAAACATCACAGATTAAGTAACAAAGGACGTAAGCCAGAACTTAACTGATCCCATTAACTTCGCACCATTACTTAACTGTTTTCGTATCTTTCAGAGTTTCTTTATAAAGTTTCTCCCTTTTTAAAGAATTTCATATCTATTCAAATGTTAAAACTTTATGTTAACCAGAGAACTGACCAGAAAGTGCACCAACTCGATGTTTGTGTTCCGCAATAAACTGGTAGTTATCTCTCGATTGAAACACGGCAAATGAGATGAAACAAAAATTCCCGGAAGCCTGGTCGTTTTCTCTCTCTGTGATGTACAAAACGACTTGACTTACGTTGACTATATAATATTGCCAAAAAATATGATTTGATTGTACGCATTTTTGAGACGCGGTTAGTAGCATGTTTTGACACATTCAAAAGCATCAGACCTTGCACCTCAGGCCATGTAGTAAGATTCTGACACGTGAAAGGATTAGCAGCTAAGCACATATAAAATAGGCAATGATCTGTGACAGATTTTTCAAGTTCAAAGGTGCTACGAGATTCACGCAAAATATAGGTGTCCCTAAAAATTTTGAAAATTCTGATTTTTGCACGGGCTAAAGCTTTCTATCAAAAATATCTCCATGTGAAAGGATTAAGCTGAGAACTGTTTCTTTGATACAAATATTGTAAAATTTCTTATTTCCTATAGGAGCAATAGGAACTTCAGCATGTGTTTTCTATTGAAATAAGCATGCATACACCTGCACCTTTTGTTTTCATTTTAATTATTATCTGTACCCAATAAAAGGATCGGAATCAATTGAGTGTCTAATCGAATGAAATCCTACATCTAGTCACAGAAAAATATAGATGACTTGAAATCTCTCGTTGCCCTTTAAATAAAACACTGTCGCAATATCAACATCCTTTCTTCTTTCAGTATAGGTCCATTTCCTTATGCCTGAATGTTCAATACTTGACCTGAAATAAGCTCTTACGTTCAGGGTACAGTTTTCCGCTTTGAATTATAATAGCATGAATGTTTTTGCTATAAACACGGAAAGTCCCCTGATTTCCTTGAACATGACCTCTGGATTAACCTTGGCTTTCTTTATTTTTTGGGTGATTAATTTTGTTCCAGTCTGTCAAAATCACATCAATTGAAAAGCGTTACAATAAAAAGTGTCCACACATTTCTGCTGCCTATCACTGCTACAATCGGACACATGCGGCCTAACTCAACTCCCAGCACAACGCCGTTTATTTTTGATCGGTTTAATACAAATTCATATTTGAGTAACAATTTTTCTAAACTCTTTCAGCGCAAGCAATTAGACCTACCATCCAAATCTTCCATACCTATTGTTCATAATATCACCATTAGTTAAACGCTTAGGCCTGTTCTCAACCTAAGATTACCATTGTTAAAAGTTTAGGCCTTTCTCAGCTTAATTTTTCTTTATCCGTTTTGCCAAGCCTCCTGATGAGTTTTTCAATCAACTTGACCCGTGATTTACAATTTTATCTGGTCAGGTAAACCTGACAAAGATTAGTAAACGACCATTATCGGTGACTATTCTGTTGGCGGTCTTATTAGGATGTTCCATTTTCCATCAAGGGTTAATTTTCTGATTGCTTGCGTGAAACGTCTTTTAGATGACAACAATTAATGGCAAATGGAGTGGCTTTTACAACTTTATCTTAAAACAATTCGGTGGTGATCTTATTATGGTTCCTGCCAAATTAGTACTGCAGCATCAACCAGTTTAGGAGGTGGTACCGAGGCCGGAATAATAACATTTGTCATCATAGCTAACTAAAATTGACCGAAGGGATGTGGAGTCAGGAAAAACGGGTGAGACAAATTAAAAGTGGTGGCAATTGCATACGACGTCATTTCAAATGGAAACCATCTTAAGCCCAAAAACACCCTAGAAAACAATTTTGGTGTAAAAAGTGTTGTCTGGTCAGGAGTTCAAACAATTATTCCCCAAACTATAAAATGTTGCATTGCCGATATTCAAAGATGGCTGACATTTTATTGATACAAACCTTACATTTCTTTAAAGAATATAGCCTATGCAGACGATTGTGGTGGTCAAATTAAAGCTTTTCTGGGTCAAAGAGTTCAATACACCTATTTACACAAACTGTCAAGATAATCTAAAAGTATGGCAGTTTTCATACGTCACTATTTCCCAGATGGTGGTCAAACAATAAAAGACAAAATCGTTTAAACATCAAGCTATAAACAGCACCTATGATGACGATTTTGGTGACAAAGTGGATGTTTTTTAGGTCAAGAATTTAACAGCAATCTTATCAAAACTGTCAGATGCTCGTGAAGTCATGTTATGCATGGACTACCAATGTGACAACACAAAACCCAAAGATAAGACCCGTTGGCTCCTCCTATATAGCTCTAATATTATTCCACTTCCAAACATTAGCTAGAATTGCATGGAATTTTTGATATTTTAGGTCTGTATTAATTTTAATAGAAACTATTATTTTGTTTGTTTCAGATATGTCCAGAGCAAAAGGGCCCCGATTTTTCGAACATTCAATGAGTCTGTCACGGCCCACCTATTGGGAGTCATGTGTTTGGGGTTTTCGTTCATAGGGGTGCATAAAGTGCAGTTTAGGGGTTCTACTGAGGAGTTTAACTGATGTTCTGTGTTGTATTAATTATCAACTCTGGGTTAATAATTTTTCACGTTTGCCACTTAAGCGTGACATTGCAGTACGTTAACACTCTTGGTTACTTGTACATAAAATATTGGCTATCTTGGGGAAGAATTAACAAATTGCAAATAACGTCACTTTTTATCTCCATTCTATCTACATTTTGAGAAATGTTTTATTTGAACTCCTTGACCCCAGAAAACCCTCATTTTTGCACCCAAAAATCATCTTCTTAGGTTATAAATAAGAATTAAACGGTTTTCTTTCTTTCTTTGACGAGATGTCGGCCATCCTTGAAAAATAGCCGTGTACTAGAATTTCCATGACTCAGACAATTCTGGCATTGTATATCTTGAACCTCTGACCCAGACACCATACATCCCAACACTAAGTCACCATAGTAGTTCTATAATCTTTAAAATGGCGGCCATTTTGGAAAATGTTGGTTTTGCAAATTGCCATCATTTATTCTTGTCACACGTATTTTCAATCACTACACAACCCCATGATCATTTTAGCTATGATTGCAATGTTATTTTTCCCGGCCCGGTTGGTAGAAATCTAAGGCCATTTTTTTCATCTGATGCTGCAGCACTAGTTCACTAATTAGATTTGTATTAAATCTAAGGTAATTGATTTATTGAGGTGGTTGTAAATGTTTGGGCTTATGTGGTGTATGATTCTGATTAGTCAAACTTCCGTCACCAAATACCATGGAATAATCTGCTATTAGAATAATAACAGCAACAATCTTTTAAATGTAATTGGTACACAGTGGTAAAAATATTTTATGATATCTGTTAGAGGACGGTACGATTATGTCGTTCGCTGCTTTTATAGCACCCCTACACCAGTTAAATCTAATTGTTTTATGGAATATTTTTCATTCACATACTATGCAATTCCATCAATTGGAAAAGAATGTCCATGCGTTTGGATGATGATGTTGTTAGTGATAATCCCAATATGAGCTGCTTTTTAAAACATCAGGAAACTAAATACGTTTGTAGGTTGATCCACAGTAGCTGTGTTGTAAACAAATTATGACAAACTCCCATTTCCTGAGCTTAAGTGTCCGTGTTGTTTAATGATATAAATCTTGATTGGTTTAATATATTCCATACCGTTGCAGTCATCCTTATCCACCAAATTGCAATATTTCCAATTTAAGCTTTTGCATAGATTTCTATCCTGAATAATTGTCTATCAAATGGGGGTATAGTGATTCTCTCTTTGTAACTTTCTGCAAACCTGCGTTTGAAGATATTGTGCAAACCTCTTTTGGGATGGTCAATTTTAAAACTTCTGCTTTTGGCAATCTTTTTCATCTAGAATTTTAAATAATATTGTTAACTAACTATGAAGGATGTTTTGCTGGGTATTTCTGAATTTCACATCCTAAAGTTTAACTTTGTTGTCCTTCATGCTACATATCCTTTTATCATTTAGTCAATAATGTAAAACCTGAATCAATTATTAATAATGCTAAAGTTGTAAAATACTGAAAGTCTATTGCTTTAAGAACAATAATATTGACAGGTTGGAACAGCAGATGGAACAATTATCAGTTTTAAGTATTGTTTTTTTTTTTTTTTTTTTTTGTATTTAATATCTATTTACATGTAATGTGCTTTTTTTCATATATAATTGACTTTGGGTAATGACTCTCTAACAAGAGGGTAGTGCTTTATTTTTGGCAAGTGTGCACCATCGCGGTCCATGATTTCTTCAATTCGAGATGTCCTGTACAATCCCAAAACATGGTTTAACGAGGTGATGTGGATAACGAACAGAAGTTCTCTCTGATTGGCGCTGGCGAGAAAGGAACATTTAGCTGTTGCTATAACT
>JAMKCH010018304.1:0-23507 GCA_023653785.1 Ophioderma brevispina
AGGGCTTGATGATTTTCAAGAAACCTTTAAGATGGGATCAAATCTCACTTACCATGAGCGTCTTGGAAGTGGTGCCAGTGGAGAGGTCTACAGAGCCACTTGGAAATCAAAGGATCATGGTACTATGGAAGCTGCTGCCAAGAAGATCAAGATTGGGGAAGGACTTTCAGAACAAGTAAAGCGTGAAATTGATTTGCTGAAGAAGCTGGATCATAGGAACATTATCAAGTATTATGACTCCTTTGTAAAAAAGCCATATGTAGTGATCATAACCGAATTTGCTGCTAAAGGGTCGTTATATGACTACATTAAAGACAAATCAAAACTTCCTGAGAACTTGCTTCACTTATGGATTTTTCACCTTGCTAGAGGAATTGATTTCTTAAAACAAAACAATGTTTTGCACCGCGATTTGAAATCGCCAAACTGTATTTTAACAGCTGATAACGTCTTGAAGATTTGTGATTTTGGTATCGCTAAATATTTATCCAGTACCAAGACCACCATAAGTGCAAAAGGAAGTGCCAAGTGGCAGGCTCCAGAAATTTTAAAAGATCTGGAACTTTCACCCAAAGCCGACATTTTCGCATTTGGTGTCATTGTTTGGGAAATGATAACATGTGAGGAACCGTACAAAGGAATGAGACAAGAAACGGTGATTTACAATGTTATGGTTAATGATCTCAGACCAAAGATTCCTGAAGATTGTCCTTCCTTTCTCAAAGAGCTATTGAAGAAATGCTGGCATGCTGATAGAGCTCAAAGACCCGACAGTAAAGACGTTGTCAAGTTGCTCTTAAGTGAATACGGACAAGAGTTCACAGAAAGTAACGGTAGGCATAAAAAATTTAGGCAAATAAAATGGAACATAATGTATACTACATGTGTATGGAAGTTAAGCCTGCAATGGTTTCGGGACTTTATAGGGTTAGTAAAAATAGAAACCCAAATTCAAAGGAGGGAATTTCTTCTTGAGCAAAGCTAGCAAATCTGAAAAGTTGAGATTATGATCATTCTCTGTCTATTCCAAAAATATAATTTCTTAAATGAAACGTGCTCATCTGTATGCTAAGGGTTTAAAAACAACAAACAAAAATAAAGAAAACAAATATAAACAAAACAAAATCGAATCTAAAAAATTAAAAACAACAAAAAATCAAACCAAAAAATTCATAAGCACATTTGCTATTTTATATGCACAAGAATGGCTTTTGTGGAGTTAATGGTTGACTTCTCAATGCCAATGATAATTTCATCAGGTTAAAACTTTAAAACCCTTTTTTGAGTTACGTATAAAAAGATTTGGATGAACATTGGTTTTCTTTTGGCTCACCCTGTATAGTATTAATCACCCTGTAATAGGTTCTTGTGTTTGTACCCATTGATATTAGGTTGAATTGGTTGCACAGTTGAGTGAATAAATGGCACCTTCAGCAGCAAGGGCTATTTGCGCCATGACCCCATTATAAAAAAAAAAATACTTATACTATACTAAAGCTGATAAGGTTGGAAATAAAAAGGCAGCAAAATAGCGACCTGAAATGGGATGGTAATGGGAATACATCACAATAATTCATATGCAGGATAGTGAATGTGTAATAGGCCTGCGGCGCAAAAACAGTTATCTAAGAAAATGATTAGATTTGAAATTTATAGGCCTGCTGCGCAACCATCTTATTTAATAAAATGATTAGAACACTACATTTGTAGGCCTGAAGCGCAAAACAGTCATCTAAGCTAAATTATAGGCCTGCAGTGCAAAACAGTTATCTAAGTGACTTTATAGGCCTGCGACGCAAGCTTGTTAACTTTAAGCCCGTAATTTTCCCTATTCTTCCACCCTGCTTCTTTAGGGACCTAACGCCTGCGGCGCACCCTTCTTATTAGAATAATATAGAATTGCACGTTAATTTAGTTTATTTTCTTTGTGTCAAAATTTCACTTTCAAAGGTCCATTAACGGTGCGAAACAATGAATATTCATAAAAATCTAATAAATATGAATGTCTCATAAATATTCTACTTTATTATTTTAAAACCTGCTGCTCAAAAAAGTTAATCTAAGCTACTTTCGTAGGCCCGTGGCGCAACCTCCGTGTTAAATTGTACCCATACTTTTCCCTCATTCTTCAATCCCTGTCCTCAGGGCTATCGGCGGTTGGCGCAGCAGTTATATAAACAATAGTTAGATTAGTAATATTATGGCCCTGCAGCTGCACCCTTTCTATCTACGAAAATTATTAGATTATGCAATTATCTATAAATTGATAACTAATTGCACTTTTCCTCCACAACCCCCATACCACCACCAGACCCATACCACCAGTCCGCACTTTAACTTACTTTATCATTTCGGTTTTGTTTTTTCTATGGTATCAGGAATATCATGTAAAAATCCGCAAAGAGATCCTATGTAAATTATACCGTCCTGTGAGTGCAACAAAGTCTTATCTGCAATTTTCAAGATTTTACAGGAGAAGCATTTTTTTGTGCTTCATTCTTTTCAAATGTAAATAATCTTACACCGATAAAAAATGTATTTTTTTAAATATCTTAATAATTATTTATTTTTTTTATTGTTTTTATTAACATTGTTATTATTGGCTAATTTAAAATGGCGTAACTACCACATTATTTCCCCGTGTCGTACAAACAAAGTCGTACTACCAGTCACGCCTTTGTTGCACGACACGAAATTCATTTTGAGTGCACAAGTCGTATCTACACCTAATTAGCATAATAACACTGTAATATTAAAATTAATAAAACATCAAAACAATAAAATATTGTTAAATTATGCGTATTCATTTACATTTGGAATTTACTTAAGTCCTGGGTGTAAATCGTTGAAAAGGGTCGTAAACACATTTTGTGATAGTTTTTTAAGGTTTTTTTGTGTCCGAAAGTAGCATAAATTAGCATAAATTTGAGTAACAATTAATTGCTCTTTTTCACCAAATATTTTGGTGAGATTTTTTACTTATACACCTTTTTTAAAAACCTTTTACAAGAAATAAATGTTCTACACACATGGATTTTCCCCCTGTGTCGTGCAAAAAAGTCGTAATCTACCAGTTACGACTTTGTTGTTGCACGACACGGGAAATTCAATTTTGATTGCAACAAAGTCGTATCTCACCTAAAATAGGCCTAGTTAGCTTAATAACTCTACAATAAATGAGACTTTCACCGTGAATTATTCATAGTGTAATGATTTTCCTTTTTCATATTATTTACAAATAACTCAATTTCGCCAAAATGTAAGTTACGACTTTGTTGCACTCTCATGACGAACAGGATACAATTAATTTTTATTTATGGCCTTACGCTAACAAATACCCTAACATAAGGCCCCAAAATAAAAAAAAAATTGTTTACATTGAACTTTGAAAGAGAGTACCTTGCCTAAAAGGCTAATCATTAAAAAGTTCTTAATATCGCAATACCACTTTTACACACAACCAACGCAAAACCTCGATTTGTAGGCGACCCGTGTAATCCTAAACATAATTGCTCGCTGTTTCCAAATACATGGTACATGTTCTTGGTGCTTGGATGTAATATGCCCTTTGGTGTATGCCCCAGTCATTTAGAGGTCAATTAAAGGTCATGCCAAAAAGTTTCGTCACAAGTTAGTGAAATTGTTGGTGTATCCAACGCGGTCAGAAGACCTTCCCAATTTCCTTTTCGCCTACAACTTCGTTTTTCCGTGCCACCGGGAACCTCTCATACAATAGACACGTAAACAATAGTTCCGCACACAAAAACGCCCTTGTAACATTATAGAGAGCTGTGCTTAAGTCTAGCGGGTTCAATTTCTAACGTAGAGTATGTGAACGATCAAGAAATTATTCTCGATTTCTACGCGCTTCTTTGTGTAAACAGTAGTTTTCAATATTTCTTCATCTCTTCAGAAATTTCTTCTGAAACAGCCAGAAAGCGATAGTATCAATTATAGGACATTTAGAGCGTACGATTTGAGCGAACCGGAATTGAGTGGAGGCCCCCCTAACTCCGCCAGCGGCATGATAACCCCCACGCGTAATATGAGACCATTTATGATTTACGTCACAACAGAGGGGGTAGAACATGTCAACCTAACAGCCACAAAAAGCAAATTCAAAACGCATCAACTTCAACTCCGGGTGCTAGTCTGTTTTCAAAGACTTAAAACGGTAGGAGGCCGCTCTCTTACGCATATCGAACGGTTACACACAGACTAAGCCTTGTCACGAATATTTATGAATACTAAATGACCGTTAATGGAATTTTCACTATTTTGCAGGGCGGGGTTAATCCACTAACCCCGACTGATTTTTAAATCAATATGTTTTTCTTAATTTATCATATATTTACTAAGGAGCTTTTGAGCAAAGGTTTAAGAGATGATTTTTAATGTTACTGGGACCAATAGTAAATGCACTGTAGTATGTCCCCAAATTACCGTTTGGGAAATCCCCAATGCCCAAATCGAGCAGCTTCCGTGTCCTACCCCCCCCCCCCCCCGGTCACAACCGTATAAGCTCTGTGTGTTACAATTCCACTCTTACTTCGTCAAATACTTTCACTTTCACCGGCCTGATTCCCTACTTCTAAAGATAAATTTCTAGTAATACAAGTTAGTGGATATATCCAGCATTTTACTTATCTGTATAACTTTTTGTTGGGTTATATTGTAAGATTTACCAAGATAGGCGGTACTTGGACAAGCGTAACCGGGACGGTTAACTGAGTATGAGGAATTTGAAGTTGAGACTGATGTCCAGGCAAGGAGTATGATTTTGTCGGGCGAGAAGGGTCTAAAAAAAAAAGAATATCGGACTTGCATCATTGCATGTATTTTCTTTGGACTTTTGGCATTTCAAATTATGTGAGTGCTTAAACAGTGATTTGTGTAATCCCGTTCCGGACCGTGTTACTCTAGCGTATAGCTGACAGTCATGGCTGTGTTGATACCCTTGACCGATGTTACCGTTCCCCGGCGACAAGAAAGAAATGGAAGTTCAACACGGGCCCATTACCGTCGATATACGTCTAGCCTTTTTTCCCTTTTCAATCAATTGTGCATCTTTTTCACCGTCCGTATCGTTACGAAAGCGGTCAGAGACCGTATTTTAAACCTATGAATATTCATACACACCGTTATTGTTTTCCCTAAAGTGTCTCTTATTGTGATGTTCGGATTAACCATCTGCTGGTAGCTAATACATTGTATTCGCCAAGAATAGCCAAGCTAGTGATTCAAAGTCCTGGAAATCTTGAAAAAGACAATTTAAACACGATTGCCTTTTACTTTAAAATGGTAACAATTGAACCCCATAACGCCAGATCACTTAATACGATACGGATTTTAAATAACATTGAGGTAGACACGTATAAAAAGAGAGGCAATTTCTGCCTTTGTTTCTTTATACAAAGAGTGCTATGATATGCCGTAAGACATAACCGATTTAAGAATTGCTAAGATTGATACTTTCTTTGTTTTTTTTGTTATTTATTTAAATATGGAAAACCCATCACCGGGGTGCCCTTAGCCACAAAATCAATACATCTTGAAACAGGAATTATACATAATCTTATACAACATACACTTGACATTACAATATACTATATTACAATTATTACGAACTTATACATACTACATTTACAATAACGCAAACTGTACCAAACGTACATTTTACAACAATATTACAATAAAATATACAATGTATCATCTTTATAAAATACGAATTTGCACTTCAAATAATCCTTGTTTATGACAATAACACAGACAGGACCAACATGACTGCTTAACGCGAAATCGTCAAAAATGGAGGCAAAAATACAAAAAACGAGAAATCGGGGCGAAAAGCAGGCGAACAAATAAACACAATAATGCAGGTAATAGACAAAAATGAACAATTAGAGATAAGAAAGCGAACGATCGCCATCCAAAAATAAATCAACAAACTAAGTGCCCAGGCTAAGCCCAGATAAAGCAAACTAAAAAGAAATCAACTTAAAATCAAAATGCAACAAATACGTGGCCAAACTCCCCGGGGGACAGGGGGCCAGTTCATCCAGAAAGGTGAACCAACCGCCATCCCCAGTAAGCCAGACAAATCAAAATCCAAAAATAGGTCATTAATAAAGCACATACAACAAAACGATACAGAAGACAAATGACACACGACCAAATATGCATCCAAAATAAACCAACTTAAATTGATGATACCATTAACAAATTGGCCTATGACATTTATAACATTTAAATACATCCAAAATGACAGGGAGAGTTGTCTAAAGTACGCGGCATTGTATTCACCAGAAGACAACCAACCCGCGATAGGTGTCGCTACACCCGAACGATCGGCCACCCCCAACCAGGCGCCTCCCGGCATGACTTGCAATGCAACGACCACAGACAACTCTCTGACATACCAAAACAAAAAATAAGCAAACAACACCCTACCGGGAATCAGCGAATCAATGCATTGGGGGACACGCGTACCGATTAATAAATGTCAGCACACACCCCCAATGACATACCCAGTGATTACGGGCAATAACCCATTTTTAAAAAAAGATATGATAAAAGCAAAAAAAGCCGCCAATATAATCAATACGATAAGAGAAAAAATAACAAGGAAATAACATTTACAAGAGCTTTCAAATACTGAAATTGGCCAAAATAATGAAAGCGAAAAAGCAATTGCTTGACAGGAAGACTAATCTTCCAACAAAGCACCACAGCCGGGAAGCACCCGGCATGGCACCGGGGCGACATGTGTACTGATTCAGTCATAACAAACACACACCCCACGCCATACATGGGTGATTCCCAGCTAGTACAATAAATAAACGGGTCCAAATTAAAATTCAAAGAATCTTTATATTTACCATAACACTTAATCTGACACAACAATTAAACAAATTCCAATTTATAAAAATAAGCAGAGAATAATTACCAAAACCATTTAAGGAGCAACCGGGAAAGGAACCCAAGCATGGCCAAAAGGGGACATATACATAAAACCAATAACAAGAACGCGCCCACAGTGCCATGCCCAGGTGATTCACGGCTAATATACAAATAATCGGACACAATTTAAGACAATCCACTATTTTAAATAAGCAGAGGATAATTTAACAGAACATATTTTATAAAACAAAGCAACCGAGAAGCACAAGCATGGCACGGGGGACAACGGCAATGATTCATAGGCAACAGCACACACCCCCAATGACATACCCAGGCGATTCCCGGCTAATATACAAAATAAATTGAAAGAGTATTTAGACGGGAGATTAAAAAGAAATTGCAAACATAGAGATGCAGATAAATAGTTTACTATGCAAAAAATAAATAAGCAGAGGAAGCAGGAGCTTTAAGAAAAATACATTAATTAAACCAGGAAGCACCAAGCTGGCAACCGGGGGACCATAATACTGACTAAAAACATCAGCACAACTCCCAATGTCAAACCCAGGTGATTCCAGCAATTAAACAAAATAATCTGACACTTTTAAACAATTGAAAATATGTTGAACAAATAAGCAAGAGGAAATACCAGAACATATTTACAACAAGCAACCGAGAAGCACCCCAGCATGGCAGTCAGGGGGGACATCGTGCACTGATTCAATTAGGCAACAGCACACACCCTACAATTGCCATCTCCTAGGCGATTCCGCGGCTAATATACAAAAATACTTGAAAGAGTTTATTAGAGCGGATGATTAAAAGAAATTGCAACATAGATATGCAGATAAATAGTTACTATGGCAAAAAATAATAAGCAGAGAATGCGACTTAAGAAATAATACCATTAATAAACCAGAAGCACCCAGCCCTGGCAACCGGGGGATCAATATGTACTGACTAAAAACTATCAGCACACACTCCCATGTCAAACGCAAGGTGATTCCCATGCCATTACACAAATTAATCTGACACTTTTAAACATGAAATATTTGAACAAAGTAAGCCGAGGAAAATTACCAGACATATTTAACGAAGCCACGCGGGATAGGCACCATGGCATGGCACAGGGGGTAAGCAAAGCTGATTCAATCATATCAGCACGCACCCACAATACCAGAACAGGTGATTCCCGACTATTGTACAAAATATAGCTAAATGATTTAAAACAGATAATTTAAAAGGCTTAAACAAGAAATTGCAAAAAAAAATTGACAATAGATCAATAAAGCGTTAAGACCAGCAGCAACCGGAGCCACCCCAGCCATGGCACGGGGGGACATGTGTACAACCGGAATCAAATAATATCAGCACACACCCCATTGCCATACTCAGGTGATTCTCGGCGAATATACAAAATTAGCAAAATTTTAAACAAGAGAGAATTATGAACCATAATTACCGATAGTTTAAACAGCTTTTATAAAGTCATTTTGACAAACAACATAACAAACAATAGATTGACAATTGAAATATAATGGCGTAATTCGTAATTAATTATTAAAACACTGAACAGAGTTTATTAATTTAGTTTGCTACATATAGCGGGCTCGGCGCAAGGCACTGGTTGAAGATTCACTCAACATATAGCCCCGGACAAACTCAGTTGGCATACACAGTAGTAAAGTTTTATTTCAATTCAGCGCCCAATATAATCATGCAGTAAAATAAATATAACTGGCCAACCCAAACTCATGAAAATAAAATGATTTGGCCACATTAAGACCAGAACCAAGTGAAGTAGGGTAATGCCAGCGACCACATGCATTGAAACCTGGGCTTCTAAGCCTTGAATTGGTCGAGGTCACCAGATTAAGGAGGCTTGGCTTCTATTATGACCGGATAATCCAGACCAAAGATGCATTGCCATGGTAACCTAAACCCTGCACACAAAATAGCTGCATAGCTTTTATATGCATTAGCACACAGTCTTCACTAGCCTTGTATTACACTTTCTTTATGACAAACTTCTTCCTTACATTATACTTCCCCCTTTCTAGAAGGTGTCCTCACTCATAAAATAAACCACGTTTCTCTTTACTTTTTTCTTACCCCATGATAGCGGATGACCAATCACCCCCCCCTTCCCTTATTAAATTTTTCACTTTAACTTTCCTATTTTTCTCTGTAATCATTTACTACTAATAATAAATCAATTCAACTGCTCAATTATTTTCTTGATCCAAATAAAATACTATAATCAGCCCTTGAGGTCTGTATTTACCATCAAAAATTGACAACCTTACCTTTCAAAACACCCCAAATGTATAAAAGAATCTCTTAAAATTGGCCATTTCACCATCAGATACTATGCACCCTAAACAAAAATATAACATTTAACATAAAAATATTATCTATACCATATAGCCACTTTTTTTACTTATACAGAAATACAATGCATTTTGAAATGCTTTAAGCCATCCAAATCAAAGGGACTTGATTGAATTTGCAAGTATAGGCCAATGTTTCAACCAAATCCATTTTTTTTATCATATTTTAAACCTAAAACCTCAAAAATGTATTATCAATTACAATTAAAGCAAATTCAACTCTTTATTAACTTACACCCATCAATCAAATAACCACCACTTGGGTTCTCAAAGTTTTAGGTAAAATGAATAACCTTCATACTTGCAAACAGTTCTGCTCAACGGACTGTTGAATTTTACATCTAGTTGAGCTTCTAGTTTTGAAAATGTCTTTAATGCTTGCATCTGCATGGGTTTCTTCCCTTGAATTTTTCTTCTAACTCTCATATTCAAACTTGATCTTCAACATCAAAATATCCCATTAATTCTATCTCATGTAATCATTTCTAATTACAGTACTGCATGTTTATAATCCATCATAACTCAACCTTACTGGAGCTCCTCTAATAGTTCTACCATACCTACCTTTTAGGGAACATATTCTTTGCTGCCTGATGCGCAACGTCTATCTTTTGCGTTTGAGCTGCTGCGCCAAATGGTACCTGCCTACCTGGGGATACAGAAGGAGACTTTGGGTGGAGAAGGATCGCCTTCTATTTCTGTTATCAAATTACTATCAATCTCGCGCTGCCCGCCGCAAACTCTAAAGTTGGGAATATTCTAGCCCTATTTTTGTTCAGCCTGTTACAGAAACATTACATTCTTGACATCTTCCCGCATTTGTGGATGATCTGAACTACCTTGATAGGCAGGCTTTAACTATTGTAGTGTACAACGTTAGGTCAGCTCTTAATGATTTGGTTTCAAACAATCTGATAATTGAGACCATCATTCATCTTTTGTAGACTCTAAAGGGACCAAGCCACCTAGGAGCCATTTATTCCTTGCACTAGAAGGTGGGAACAGGAGGGCGAACCTGGATTAGTCAAATAGACCAGTTGACCCACTTGAAAAGGTTTAAACCTGACCTTTTTAGCATACTGCCGTTTCGTCGCGAAGAGTGCTGTTTGGTAGTACGACTTTCTCCACTAATTGAGATCCGCTTTCAATCGCTTTTTCCAATTGTGCTGCAACGAAAATATATTATTTGGGCTATCCAGACTTTGATAAAAAGCACCGAACATTACATGTGCTGGCAATCTAGGATCGCGAACATATGTCAAGTAAAGGGTCTAATCCTGTAGATGAATGTGCACCGTTGTGGTTTGTAAGCAATACAAGTTGAGTAATCACTCGTCCATTCACCTGGAGGAGACATAGATTCCTTCTATTTGTGCACCAAGTTACGATTTTGTCGTCCACGTGCCCATCTCATTCTCCGGATGTCCTGGACTTGTTCGTACTTTATGTATTCCAAATTTCCTACACAATGTTTGAACTACTTCCGATTCAAACTGAGCACCTTGGATCACTAAGCAATTTCTGGTACAGATGTGTGAGAATTATTGTTGAACAGGCAATCTGCAACGGCCGCCTCAGCAGTTTGCAGCAAGAGGATACAAATTAATGTACTGTTTGTAAAATAATCAGATACAACAAGCCAAAAAATCCGATTACCCTTTAAAGTTAAGACCTAATTTTCCATCAATTCTGCTGCAATTGTTTGAAAAACGTTTTCTTTTGCTTGCATGGATTTTCAAAGAGCACAGTATCTTGACTGGTTCCTTTGCTGTTGAAATCTCACACCTTGACAAAAATCTGTTCTATGCACGATACTATAAGGCCATAGAAAGATGGAAGAGCCTTTTAAACATAGTCCCTTCTCTACAAACCAAATTCCTACATTGGTGTACCATGCAGTTTGGTACAATACTATCTGGAACAAGAGTGGTGGAAATAACAGCCTTCAAGTACAAGGTTTACCCTTAAATCTATGCTTCTCTTCCACAAGATTCCGTTGCGAATCACTAGTACTTATAGACTCGTCTATATCTCTTCATGATTGGATCTTTAAACTAACTGAGCAGTAGTAGGGGGTTCATTGTTCTGTAACCACAAAAATACTTCACCTAATTGTGGATCTTCTTGTTGGAGTTTCTTAAGGCGACACACTCACTGGCAAAGAGTAAAAATGTATCGTTACAATGTCTGATTTTTAGTTAATTTCTTCGCCATCTTTTGGAATTTCAGCATCCTTAATCATAGATTCCTGTAAATCCCGCACATTTGCATGACTGTCATACTAGCTGTTTTTGTTAACTCTAACTTGCACACTATCAAATAGGAGAAATTTGAGACAGATTTGATGCTTCTACAACAATTTCTTGCTGATCTTTTTTTCCTCCCTCTGATACCTGTATCTGATTCCTTGTTTAATCTACGGGACAATGCATCCGCATTTGCATGTGCTGAGGCCTGCACGATACACAATAGTCCAATCTAATGGATCTATTTCCAAGCCATCTAGCACGCGACCAGTATGATCGTTATCAATCGGCATCCTACGAAGACCTACAAGGGGCTTGTGATCTGTGACTATCTGAAAAGGCGAGTTCGTAAATATGTTTTTGTAATTTCTGATAGCCCATACATTGCCCCAATTTCTCTATCGTATGTGGACCATCGTCGCTCTGTTTGGTAAGAATATGGCTAGATATGCGATAACACGCTCATTTGTTATCTTACCTCTTTGAGCCAAAACAGAGCCCAAGGCATAAGATGATGCATCTACATATAATGTAATGGATATCAAACTTGGGATATCACGCATTGGTGGTTCCATCAATGCTCTGTCGAAAGTTTGAAATGCTTTTCACAATCAATCCGTCCAATTGAATGGAACATTCCTTCCTCCTTGTAAGATCTAATAGTGGTTGGGAAATTTTAGCATAGTCTTAAAAAAATGTCCCGCCTATAAAATCTGTCAATCCTAGCCAGCCTCGTACCGAAGAGACTTGGGTGGACGGCGCCATTTAAAACTTTCTCTGTATTTGCTTCAAATCAGGTTTAATGCCAAGTTTAGAAACTTTATGACCTAAGAAAGTGACTTCTTTACAGAAAATTTTGCCATTTCGATGGTTTTTGGCTTTCAACCCAGCTTTCCGGAGACTACGCTCAAGACACTTCTGCTTCTGTCCCGTAACCAATTTATCTTCAAAGTTTTTCCCAAAGACTATGAATCATCGATATATAAGCAAACTCGCGTCCAGTGCATTCCACTGAAAGCAAGTTCTTACCAGCGTTGAAAAGTTGCTACGGAATTTTTCAATCCCATTGGCATGACCTTCCACTGATATAATCCATCGCCCGTGCTAAATGGGGTCCGTTCTTTTCAATTATCATCCTGATGCATTTTTACCTCCAAAAAACCGCTTGCCAGGTCAATTGTACTGAAATAACAATTCTCTTTGCTGATGCCATCGATTGGAATTTCTATTCTTGAAGAGGAATGGCAATCTTTCAAAGTATATGGATTCAATGTCTTGCTGATAATCAACAACAAAACGCCATTGACCCGAACACTTTTTCTTGACTAAAAGAGCTGGGGCATAAGCATAACTTGACATGATGGCTTCAATCAGATCATCTTCCATACATTTGTTCTACATGTTTTCTCATTTTCACACATGCTTTTTGTGAAGTTCTATAGGCACGTTGTCTAACTGGAAGGAGATTTCAGTATTTATTCTATGACAAACCAAAAATCAGTTCGTACCATACTCTCTAGGATGACTACTGAACCCATCACTATATTCTGATAAAAAGTTTGAACTCTTTCTTTTGTTGGGGAGACAACTCTGATTGAGACAAATCAATGGAGGGCAGAGGAGAATTAGTTTCTTTACCAATTTCACATATTTCATGGTTTCATTCACCCTCTAAAGCACTCATATGTTTCAACCTTTCTGACCAATGCACAATGAAACTCCCTACGGAGTATCTTCGTATAGAGTAATAACATCTGGAGTTACATTCATAACCAACATTGGTATAAGACCATGTTCCACCACACGTTGTCAAAGTACATGCTGGTAAAAAATATCCAAATCATGAATCCGGTTCAAAGTTTCCTACATAATAATGTGGAACCCGCGAATGTTGCCGAATCACTTCAATTGAATATAATTTCACAATTTGGTTGAATTTGTATAGTTTTCACTGTACGCATTACAAGATACGTGGGACAATTGATCTTGCTTTAGAAATGAACTTGCTATATCATCACATTCACTTTAGATTTTTCAAGTCTAAGACTGCATTGTTCGCCATTAAAAAGTCCCATCCCAATAACATGAATGTTTTTAAAATTGCGATCACCAAGAAAACCTATGTTGGAATTGTCTCTGTGCAATATTACAGTAATACAAAGTGAGCCTAATATGTTTAATGGTGGGTTGCACACCTACTACAGAACTGACTGACTGATAATTTGACAGCGTTAACTTCTCGTTTTTAAAAATTAAATTCCTAATATCAATTTTACACGTCTCACTAATCAATGAACTGTCTTAGCTCCTGTATCTACAAAAGCTTGAATGGAATTGTTTTCTACTGAAACTTGGATATAAGGCAGGGATGAGTTCATTTGTTTAAATTTATCTTTGTTTGGATATGGAGATTCTCCCTTAAATACATTCTGAACAGTATCTACTTTTTCCAGCCTGGTTGGCGATCGATCCTCTTCGTCAGCCCGTACTCGTTTCCCGATTCATCCCGGAACTCTTCTAGGAACTCTATAATCTGAACACCTGATGCCACTTTACCCTCAACTGGGGGAATACTACGTTGTCTAGGTCTACGATCGATGAATGTGGATCTATAAGACCTTGAACAGGAGAACATTTCTATAATCTGTCTATAGGTCTTGAAACCTGGATAGCCATTTCTATTAATTTGTCCGCCTATTGTTATGGGAAGTTCTACCACGGAAAGAATCTCTAGGATCGCGTAATCAAAATTCTCATTTCTGTAAAACTACTCTCTCAGATTCATAACCATATCCTTCATAATGATCTCGTCTACTTCGCCTATCCACCTCAGGGCTTCTACCTCTCCTATCTCTAGATCGTTGAAAAGATGACCTATATTGGGTATATTCTCTATTTGGAGATTCAGAATTTTCCCTTGATCTATCATGACTATGAACAGTATGTTGCATTGGCCTACTATGGTTCAACTCTTTCAAACTGTCAATGTTTCATTCAAAATAGAGAGTTGTGGACACCACTTGAAATATCCTAACCAACAAGCATCCGTGTTTTTGGATGGAGAATCCTTCACTGCACCTACCGTATCTTGAAATTTTATCTGATGTGATTGAGTCATATTTCCTGAGAGCAACTCTAACTATTTGCTATTGTCACTGCTTCTTCCAAATTTGGGGGACCATGTTCTCTACACTTAATCTGTTATCCGTTCCAAACCTTGAAGAACCTACGCAAAGATTCATGTTCAAAAGTTGAGCACCATAGTCATATCGCGCCAGCAAACGCCATATTGACCATCTCCCCTATGCTGCTGCATATATTTCTATGGGTTTTTTTGTAACTCGGACGAGTAAGAGAAAATCTCTAATTTTTCCGCATTTGATTGTGCATGACCAAAACATGACACAAAGCTAAGCTGCCTTAGCCAATTGAAAAATCTTCACGTCTTGCAATTGGTCTCAAAAGCAAAAGCTTTTCCATCCAATCTATTGGGAAGGGCATTTGCCAAGAGTTGGGAGCTCCTACGGGATATTCTGGTACAGCTATTTCAGCTTTGCCGACACCACTGAGGAAATCTTCATCTACATTCCCTTTAAAAAAAGGTGGCAAATAGGAAGGATCCCACTGAGGAACCACGGATCTTCACCCCGCCCCTGGAACCCTGGGTCCAGCATCTACCATGAATTTTTGAATGAGAATATTCAATTAACAATATAAAATTAAACCCACTTGTTAAAATACTAAGGCATATACATAATTCAACCATACACTTAACTTTCACACTGCAATTACCGAATACATTTGGCCTTGACAATTTTGAATCAAAAACCCTTTCATCTTACAGTTTTGACCATTTAAAAAAAAATTCGTCAATTTTGTCACAATCCAAATATGTCAGCACAAATCAATGATGCACTCCAAACTTATAACTGCCCCATAATTGCTCTTCAAAACCTAATTCAGGCAAGATGAAAAACACAATTCGTTCACTTTTGGTGCACTCTTATCATCGAATTTCAAATTCCACCAAGTTTTTATTCCAACTCGTATTAAAGAAACAAATTTGCATTAATGTTCTAAGTCCCAATTTATTTTATCACCAACAAAGTCCAACTACTTCAAAATCTGGCGATCTGGAATGTCTTGCTTGATGTAGGACGTGCTCTTACGACTCACTCTTGCTTTGGTTCTACTTCTGTTCACTCTAAACATTCAGCAATTCTGTCAATGTCCTTAAGATTGTAATAGCCAAAAGTTCAATAAAATCAACTTCAGTCCGACGTTCAAATTATTCTATCTTTCTATCACGATGAGTTACGCCACCTTGAATTCAACACCACACGTTCTAAAAACCCATGTCTTCTGCCCACTGGAATTTTTAAAATAGCTTAAGTTCAGCTACACTGGAACACTTCTACAAGACTGCAAAAACTTACTGCACAAGTTCACTGTCGCCCGAGAAGAGAAGTACACTTCGTCACCAATAACTTCTGTAAACAGCAGCTGCCTAGCCAAAACCTAAAACTTTCTGAAAAATAGATTGCAATCTATCCGCAAACAGTCATCACCCCGCCCTAGCCTCGAGGAACCGACCAAATCATTACCACACAGCAAAACAGTTCTCACCTCATTGGATACAGAAATAATTGCCGTCCCTTACTTCCACCAGCCGATGTTTGCCAAACTGCAAGTTCATATTTGTAGACAGTCTTTCGAAGATTACGACCACCGCTGCTACCATGTAACGAGTTAATTTATCTGCTACCATATAGCGGGCTCGGCGCAGGCACGGTTGAAGATTCCTCAACATACTAACTACGCCGCCGGACACTCCTTGGCATACACAGTAGTAAAGTTTTATTTCAATTCAGCTCCAATATCAATCATGCGTAAAATAATATTACTGGCCAACCCAAACTCTGAAAACAAAATGATGTGGCCACATGAAGAACCAGAACTCATTGAAGATGGGTATGCCAAGACACATGCATTGACCCTGGGCTCAAGCTGATTGGTCGAGGTCACAGATTAAGTGGAGGCTTGGGCTCTATTATGACTGGATAAGCCAAGCAAAGGATGCGTGCATGGTAACCGATACACCTGCACACAAAATAGCTGCATAGCTTTTACATGCTAGACTTGGCACACAGTCGTTACTAGCCTTTATTACACCTTCTTTATGACAAACTTCTTCCCTACACACAGGTACCTTTAACTGGCACCGGGAAGCACCCAACACATGGCACAGGAGGACGGCGCGAACAGATCAAAATCGGCGCGCACCCCCAATGCCATACCCAGGTGATTACCGGCTGAACACCCAAAAAAGTTCACAAAGCTATTAATTACAAATACCATCGATCAAAAACACTAACATGACAAACCAGGAAGCATCCCAATTGTGGCAGCAGAGCCACGCGTACGATCAAGATAGCAGCACGCCCCCGCCACCAAACTCGAGTGATTTTTCGGCTTAATACAAAATTAAACAATCATATAACATTATAAGAGCCAAACTTAATACAACGAGAAAATTAAGAATAACAAGCTAACAGAGGCTTATTACAAAACAAACAAGTTCGCATTTTACCATGCAGTTCAGGTATTGTAAAATGTAATATCTACGGGAGAATATTTTTTTTTTTCTTTAACCGAATTACTTCTTTGCATAATTTTCAAAAATTTACTATTTTATTTTTTCCAAATTTATTTTCTAATATTCGTGTACTTCTTAAGTAGATAACGCCTATTTTTTTAATATCACTTCCAACGCCCAGCCATAGCAAAATTTCATTGCGTGAAACGTCGTTAAAATGTGGCATAGTACAGAGAGAGAGCGGGGAGAGGTACCTGTACCCTGATAGCGCCACCATTTTCGTAAGCTACTAATATTTATGCATAGTGACGAGGCCGGGGATGACGTAGCGTAATACCGCCAGTACGACTTCCGAACTATAAGCTACGCTTGGTTGCCATAAATTTGAACCAAGTTCAAGTCAGTTTGCTTGCTCCGGCAACTAAATGCCACACAAATCGCTCTTCAAACAGCCCAATTTGAGAGCTCGCCCGTACATTGCAATTGGGTTAAATAGCAAAGTACTGTGCGTAAAAGGTAATTTTGCAACATGGGAAAACAATTTCGGACGGAACGACCCCTCCAAGCGGACACCCACTAACTTAATAGTCTTTCCATCCGCCTTTGAGGCGGAGACTAAAAAGCACTCAATAAAACAATTCAGGAAGCATCCAAGCGTGTCACCGGGGCCACGCTTACCATTCAAATCACAGCAAACGGCCCCCCCGACATACCCAGGTGATTCCTGGCTAACATCTAAAAAATATGAATAAAGAATATGATCCAAAACTTCACACGAATAAGAAATACCATGAACGTGAATAAAAGATAAATACAAATACGAGACAATTATACAGTGACATGATAACCAAGGACCGGGAATCGCAAGTGTGCAACCGGATCCACTCGTACTGATCTAAAGATGTAGCACGCCCCCCCGCCGGCAACATGAAGTGATTCTCGCTAAGTTACAAGTTTAATTAACTAAAATTAAAAAAAAAACATACCTTTAAAACACAATGGATAGATACAAAATGATAGATACAAAGCAAAAATTGAACAGTGAATGGGAGCACACAAAATGAGGAGTGGGCGAGTTTAGTGTTAGCAACACAGAAAAGACAGAGACACCCCCCACCCCCACATCCCGGTGATTCCCAATCAACAGATTAAAAAAATCAACTGACAAAAGCATAAAAACTACGGAGAATCCTTAATCCTTCCTCGATAAGCGGTACCACCAAATTACTCACAAGCAATATCAAAACCAAAGGTCATGACAGACAAGCGGAGTGATACTAAGTGCATCCCGACTTCTGAAAAATCTTTAAAATCCTAGTGTTGGTGGTACAAAATGTTCACGGGCCACCCTAAACTTAAAATGGATACTGGGCTGAATCGGTATCCCTCAGCCAGCGCCCGTGAACAAATTATCTTACTCCATTTACGGGGAATGGACTTGACAAGATCACTTTTCAATAAACATGAAATCTTGGAGAATTACCAAGAAGAGTTTGAATTACCAACCAGGCATAAAACCGGGAACAAATTCATAATAATTATCCCGTATTCGAAGAATACCATTGTCAATAAACTCACGATACAAAAAGAATTAAACCCTCACCCATCACAATAAAAGGGTTGGAGAATAGTCGCTGGCATAGGAGCTCATTAAACCTTTACAGGGCAGACAGTTCCCGCCAGTCCCTCTTCTCCACTCCCGCACCATTTCCCCATAAGAGCGGCATATTCAAAATAATTCTGAACGAGATCAACGCGAAAACATCCTGACCAATACAATATTAATTATATTACGAAATCAGAGCCTTAGTATCAGTATTAAGGAGGGGGTGCTCAACATCGAACAGTTTTTTTGATGAATTTACATTACACCGTCAAAACTCATCCTGTCGATATCAAGCAACCCCAACCCCCCAATCATTGGCAGAAATTAAAAACACTATATTTATAATTCGTGGCTTCCTGCCCTCCAAATAAAATCAACCATGGCTTTCTTTAATTTAGTAATAGCCCATTCAGGAACAGAATCACAAATTGGAACATAAACAATGCGGAGATATTGTAATGATTACAAACTAAAACTTTGCTTTTATACCATATTTTCTAGCTTCCAGGTATTTAAATAGAATACATTTATCAATCTTGAGAACCCAGTTGTCCCGCTCACAGGCCACTGGGTCGTTACCAATAGATAGAACTAACACCACCGGAACTGCCAGATGAAATTTCACGGGCAGATTTTAACCGGCGGCTTTGTGACACCAGTACCTAGTTGAGACCTCGACGTCCCAAGATTACCCTTTGACCCTGAGGCTTGATTATATATATGCAAAACACTTCAAAACATGTTTAACAGAATATTTTATCTTAAAAAAAGCGGTGGAATCGTCTGCATGCTGAAAAATAAAGCCCGAGCCCCAAAAATAACAAATCCCTTAATTCAGGATCTCCACAATGATATTTCTAAGGGGCTCAGCTGTTATGACCCTTTAAAGTAAAAAGCG
The DNA here is from genome assembly GCA_023653785.1 of Ophioderma brevispina. Taxonomy (NCBI): domain Eukaryota; kingdom Metazoa; phylum Echinodermata; class Ophiuroidea; order Amphilepidida; family Ophiodermatidae; genus Ophioderma; species Ophioderma brevispina. The sequence goes on from JAMKCH010018304.1 coordinate 19,637, forward strand.
GCTGAGGAGGAGGCATCCTTAGACTGATCCCCCTCATGATAGGAAAAACAATCGGATATAACAAAAAACATTAATGTTCACACACACGCGCTTGAGCTTTTGAGTAAAAACAGACGAATCCACCTAACAAAATATTCCGAAAGCCAAACTGTAATACAGAACCTTGCATAAAAATTGGTGTGATTAACACGGTCAAAGGCCTTTTGCTGATCCTCTTGACCAAGTATCCCTCAAGACCACGATCAGAAATGTAGTCCACCAACTCGTGGCAGAGCCAAGATATTGTCAGCATTTCACGACCCGGTACACCAACAATCTTATCATTCGAGACGATAGATTTCATCAACCTTGGTCAGACGAGGGAAAGGCTAATTTTAATAATCACTATTAGTAACAAATAGGCCTCTCCAATTTCTTGAGAGTGATTTTATCACCTTTTTTGGTGGAACAAGGGTGATAACACCCTGAGAAATCCATAACATGTTCCAGCGACTCTCAAGAGAATGGGGCTAATCATCAAAAAGAAAGTTGGGAATCTTTTTTAACCAGTATATTTCCTCGAATTTATTTGGAGATAATGGTGCATATATTAGCTATCCCAACAAAGCTTGTTCTTTAGAGGCCTTAACATACACTCAGTGGTTGAAACCTACCTGGTTTTGAAATGACTGTACTACCCGTAGAAGGTAGCAAGGGTCACAAAAGAAAGTGTGCCAAATCTGGACTGAAAAGCGCTATTAGCTGTGGTTCTTCAATACCAAACACTCATGACATGACAACAGAAAAGACAGTTAGGCAATGGATAAAACAATCCTGAGTAATTAACTCCCTATTAGCGAGTTGATCGATCCTCCGTGCTCCTACGACAGCCTGCCATCTCCTTCTCATGCTGCCCACAAGCCTCCTCACTCTGTCCTTGGGTATGCGTTCCATTCCTGTATCAATATTCGACGCAGCTGTGCCAACGTTGTTGCACTGGTTACCCTTTTGCGGACTGCACTACCTAACTGATCCCATAAAATTTCGATGGGATTCAGATCATCTACCAACCGCTGGCCACTGTCATTCGCTCTACACCATGATTTGAAGAAAGTCCCCATCAATTATCCTTGCTCTTTGTGACGAGCATTATCATCTTGCAAATACTACGCATTCGGTCCAGGTGTCTGCAGATATGGTGGTGCAACTGGCTCCAAGATCTCATCACGATGCCGAGCAGCATTTAATGTGCCTTCAACCAAAACCATTCTCTTCTTTTCCAGTCATGGGAATCCCGGCCAAACCATACACTTCCTCCGTGGTATGCTGACACTCTTTCACTGCAGCAATCTGAAAATCGTTTCTCCTCGTTCGCCTCCAGACTGACCTGCCGTCAACCTTTTTCAAGCAAACTTTTGCTTCATCGCTGAACATAATGTTTCTCCACCTGTTCAAGTTTCCACTGGCGATGTTGTCGTACACCAGTGCAAATGAGCCTGCCTGTGAAGGTAAATCATTTGAGGCTTCCGGGCAGGTCTTCTTGCCTTCAATTGAGCTGCGTGAAGTCTGTCTCTTATTACTTGTTGAGAAAAGATTCTCTGCCAAGCGTTGTCGATATCGTCTTCTGCAACTCCAGTTGCTGTGATTATTCTGTTCCGCAAAGCACACAGGGTTATGAACCTTCCTCGTGTGGAGATGGTCTTCTTTAGGGACGCCCGCTTCTTGGGTCTGGTCTTTCACTTCCCCTTGTGTCCCGAAATTTGGCATTCAATTTCGAAATCATACCCTGATAAACCCAAAGTTTGTCCACCTCTGTCTGAGATTTACCAGTTTCAAGCTGTCCCATATTGGCCACTAGCTTTAGCCACATCAGATAACACATAGCCATGATAATGCTCAGGTGAGATACCAACATCAAATGACCCTTTAAAGAAGAGTCTGAACCCAAGAATCATTGTTTGTGCATTCATCGCTATATACACCTGTTCAAATCATGTTTCAATTCAAATACAATTCAAAAGGCATTGAATGAACCCCTACACCCTCTGCAATCAATAATGGTAACCAAGGAGAGATCAATCAATAGCTAAGGGACAGAGTGAGAGCCCAGATTTGGCACGTTTTCTTCCTGACCCTGTCACCTTCTAAGGGCAGTAACTTGCTCCAAACCAGGTATGGTTCCATCATGGTCATTTTAACCTTAAAGAATAGGCTTTGATGATACTAAATAATGATGATGCACACTTTTTCTAAAAATAAATTAGAAATATAATGTTTAAAAATATTATTCCAAACTTTTCTGTGGGGACGTTTATAAAATGCGTAGTGAGGGCCCTCCAAGCCGGGGCTTTATTAGGGCCATCTTGGACCAGGCCCACACACACTCAATCCAAACTAAATTATTTTTGCATAAATTGATTCACTCTAAATTAAATGCGTATTTAAATTCCAAAAAGTATCCTGAACAACATAATTACAAGGTTAAAACTTTGAATAAAATTATAACCTCTTTAACATTAATTCACTTTTTTGAATTGATGAACGCATTTCAGAAATCAAATTATAAAATAGATGCGTGCTTCTGTCTATGCTTCTCTAAATAAAACATATTTGGTTGATTTTTTCCCTTCCCCCAACTCAATATCTTTCATTTTTTGAACGAACTAAAGCCCCCCTCGCATTCTGTCCTCATCAAAAGATTCCTAATTCAGTTCTCACTTCTTAACCAAAGACAATCATTTTGAAAATTTGTATGACCTTTTTATCGCCACTTAATTTGACGAAAACCAAAAATACGAACCTGTTTTTTATACATTTGGAAATGCGCTTAGCATGTCTAAGCGCAATTTCCTTAAAATGAGATTTCAACATCATCATACCAAATAAAATATCAGAATAAATGCGGATTTATTTCAGTAATTGAATACAATACGAATAATCCCACACAAATTCATCATTTAAAAAGACGGTTTATATTAAAAATGGCCATGTTCCCCCCTTCCCTCCCTCCCCCCGAGTGAACCCGACTTAGAGCTAGCTTAACAGATACCAAGTCATGGTCACTCCACGTGAAGGGAACAATGTCCAGAGGATTTAACAAAATCTAAGAAAGAATGCTAAACAAATTTGATCAATAGACGACCGGCCATTGAGGCAAAAAGTGCTCAGAAAAAGTTTTGACGGCGTAATTGTTACAAACAAACATCCAACCATGTGGGTTTGCATCCTAATGGGACATACAATAGCGAATGTGTGTTGGCCATTCCTAATTTTTGAATTTTGGGTAAAAAATGGCCAAAAAAAAGGTCAAAAATCCCCAAAATAGGTTAAATCAATCATATTGCCTTCTTTTCCTCAAAATTTTCATCAGAATTTGGGTGACATCCTAGGGACATTAATTACCGGATTGGAGTGTTAATCCATTCCCAATTTTTACAATTCTGGGTCAAATTGGCCAAACACATCAAAATTGTCCAAAAATCCATAAATGAATCATAATGCCTCCTTTTCAAATCTTAATGGGACCACGTACAGTACCCCAAAGAACTAAACTTAATTGAATAATGTAAGCTTTCAATTGACACTTATTTGTAAGGTCAAAATGCCCAAACAATTCAACATTGTCAAAACTACTAAATTAGTCAAAACACTCTTCTCAAATACCCCCCGTCTATATACAAGCTTTTTTTGTAATAGTGATTACCAAGGGCCTCGAGAATTCGTTGATAAAAGCACCCGGTGTTTAGGATTTTGATACCAATGTATAGCTATGGTCCTGCTCTTCCATTAATGCCAACAAGTACCAACATACCTGTATGGCGTCACAATGACGTCATAAGCTACCCTATTTCGCCAAATTGGGATTTTCCTCCCATAGAAAATGGTCGAAAAA